>PVJO010001176.1:0-185510 GCA_004026905.1 Hystrix cristata
GCCCTAATCCTATATCACTTATACAAAGAGGAGATCAGGACATGGGCACCTGCGACTTGAAGACTGTGAAGACACTGGGTTTGCAGGCCAAGAGGACAGGCCGTAGAGGAAACCAATCCTGTCGACTCCTCGATCTTGCATTTCTGGCCTGAAGAATTGTGGTGAAGTAAATCTGTCGTTTAAGCCACCCAGTCTGCGGTAGCTTTTTACAGCAGCCCTTGCAAGTGAGTGCAGGGGTGGAGTCTGTTCCCCACCTCTGAGTGCTTTTGACCACGTGACTTTAGTCAAGAGAGTAGGACAGAAGTGAACATGTGCCAGAAGGCCTGCATGTCCTACCTGTGCTCTTGCTCTTCTGCTGTCACCCTGACACTGTGCTGTCGAGGATGAGACAATGTGGAGCAGCGCTGAGTCACCCCAGTCACACCAGTCTTCCTAGCCAGGGTCAGTCCACTGCAGCAAACAGCAGCCCTGAGATGCACAAGTGAGTCCAGCCAAGAACAATAGTGCCTGGCCAAGCCCAGCTGCCCCCAGACACGTGAGTAGGAAATGTTATTCTTGCATGACACTAGGGTTGCTCCAGAGCATGGTTGTGGTAGTAGAAGGCAGTTACACATGCTGAGGCTGCCTGTCCAGCCTCAGAAGTTGGGGAGGGAGCACTGAGGCTTGGGATGAAGGGCCTCGGTGCTCCCTGAGGGCAGAGTTGCTTCCGAGAAGGTTGAACTGAAGGGGTAGCTGAGGAGGAGGCCCTGGAGCTGAAGCCAGGGGGCCCAGGCCCAGAGCAGCGGGTGGATTGAGAAGAGATTCAGAGATGCAGGAATGTGGCCTTAGTCTGTCAGTAGCATCTCTCTCTCTAGAGGTGACCCTGATGCGCCACAGTTAGACCTTGCTCCTCTATGTAGGGGAGTCATCCAGTTTTCATGTAGGAATAGGGTTGCTGTTCCTGCCTGTGGTCCTGCTTTCCTTTAGGAGCTGCAGCTTGCTGGAAGCAGACTGGCTCTCATCAGTTGTAGAGTCTCAGTCTCATAGAATGACCTTGGGCTGCCATTCATTTCACCCTGGGGGATCCCAGAGGGAGCTGGAGCAGGCTAGAAGGCTAACTGCCAGAAGAGCCAGGGGCCTTGTGATGTGCTGGAGAATTGTTCAGCAAGTACTCAGTCATTTCCTTTCCCCCTGGAGGGGAGTATATTTTCTGGCCCACTGACTTTGGTCTTGGCCATGCGACTTGCTTTGGCCAGTGGAATGTGCATGGCTATGATGCTACAGGAGCAGACTTAACATGTGTGTGCAGTTGGTTTTGGCCTCTTATATAGTTGCTATTTGTCAGAAGACGTATGTGCCCCAGGTAGCTGATCGTTCAAGGAGAATATGAGTAAAAAGGGATTAGATCTGAACCAATAAAAGCCTAGAACCAAACCTCAGATCTGCAGACACAACCAGGAAAATAAATGCCTGCTGCTGTAATTTGAAGAGTGACTTATTCCACAGAATTATTGCAGTAATAGCCGACTGATACATCTTTCTTTGGAGGAATCATCCGGCCCAGGAGGAATGTTTCTGGGCACTGGTGATAGAATGAGAAATGGGTTGAAAGACAAGGAAACTACCCAGGGTAAGCCTGAGGCTCAGCTTCAGCAAAGGGGCCTGGAAAGAGAGAGTCAAGGGTCTTGAGCCCGCAGGATGCATTTCACAGCGTGACTGTGGCCCGAGGAGCTATAGGAAACAGAGGTCTGTGGATATTCTTTTAGTTCTGTTCCTTCCTTCGGACTTAAGAAAGGCCTTCTACCCTCACTGCTTAATTTTGGCTGATGATAAAGAACTTGGTTCTTAAAATTCAGAGCTGCCGGGCACTCCTCTTCCATCCAGTGAAACATCTGAAAAGCTACAGTGTCTTACTGTGGTCGCCAGGTCCCTTCTGAGCCCAGACCCATAAATCTGGACAGTCAGGTGACCACGAAGTCTTCACTGGACATAGGAAGTTGTTGAGAGGGATCAGGAAGTTGAGGGGGATCGGGAAGTTGAGGCATCAGACTCTGTCCTCAGCTACTCAGAAAGCAGCCAGGCAGTGGCTGGGCTTGGTGCCTGGAAAGACTTCTTGGAGTCAGGGTTGGGCTGGGAGTCTGTGAAGTAGACAGGTTTTGAGCCTTTTCCTTCCTCACCCCTGCCTGTGGGCAGGGATGGCACGGGAAGGGACCGAGGAGGGGCAAAACTCTGATAAGGGCCCCCATGTGGCTTCCTTACTCAGGGGTCCCCACTGTGTGCGGATGGTTGGCTGGAATCTGTACTTTTCAGACCTGTTTTGAATTTTTATCCTTGTTTTAGGTTTTTCTTGGTAATTTCAGGGGAAGGCTCTTACAAATTACTTGACAGGATACCACCTTAAATTGGAGGTAACTATCTTTGATTTGAAAAATCTTTCCTGAAGTTTTAAGGGCTCCTCATAAGTCAGGCAGGCCTAGATGATAACCCGGGAAGGGTTTGCTGAGTATAGGTGTGGCACATGGAGATACTAGCTCCATCTCCAGAATCTCTCCAGAATCCACCTCTTCCCATCACCCTTACCTCCAACCCTTTGGCAAAGCCACTCATCTCTTGCCTGGACCATTGCAGCTGCCATAGTAACTGGCATCCTTGCTAATCTTTGAACATGCCAGTTACCCTTCTAAGTCAGGATTTTAGAACATACAGTCTTTTCTTCTTGGAATGCTTCTCATGGGGACCAGTATGGCTCTCTCCCTTACCATCCTCAGGCCTTTTCTCACACATTTCCTTCTAGCTGAGAACTTCCTGGGATATTAGATCTAAAAGCGTAATCTTTCCATCCCTTGGTCTACTTTTTTTCCTTACCACCATGTAACCTACTGTATATTTTATATTGTTTACTACCTATCACTCCTGTATTTTCTAGAATGAGAACTCCATAGAGGAAGCAGAGCCATTACTCTCTTGTACACTAATGTATCCCTATATAGTAGGTGCTCAATAAATATTATCAAGTGCATGTATTTTTCAATGACTTTACCTGGCCATTTGTTCTTGGTTGGACAATATTGGCCGGTTAAAGGGTGTCAGGAGGTACTTAGGCCCCACCTGTGTGGGTATAGTTCACACCTGGGGCAGGAGGAACCAAGTACCTAATCTCTGTGAGATCCAGGCATTCTGCACTTACTGGCTTGTCCATTAGGGTGACAATAAAATGCTCCCTGAGTGTTTGCAAATAAAAGCTCAAGACTGTCTTCTGTGGGTTCCACTCTGAGATAGACCCATGAGAGATGAGATTAGAGAGAAGCGAAGTGAACTTGAAAACACAGAGCAAGACGAAAGAGCTGGGCATGATGCATGAGATAGCTTGGAGCATGGGGAGGGAGGTATCATGGGAACAGGCAGGAGGAACCTTGGCCCAAGTTTCTTCCACTAACTATATAGCTCTGCCTTTCAGCCCTCTGAGTGGCTTTCAGTCCACAGTTTGGCTTCTCATCAAGTTCATTTATTATCATGAGGACACTGGCTTTTGTAATAATTAAGTTAAATCTCCCATTAAAAATTAGCGTGTTTGCCCCATCTCTGGCTCCCACTTACAAAGCTCACTTCCCAATAAGTTAGGCAGAATGTATTAGCTTGTATGCAGCTAAGCCTGGTTTCTAGAGCTGTAATACTGAGGACCAGAATGTTGGCACAAGCAGCCAGACATTGCCCGCTGTCCCCTTTCCTTAGACTGCTCGGCCATCCTGACCTGCTTGCTGTCCCCTTGTCTTTTCACGGGTCTCTTTCAAAATCCTGCCCTTTTGGTCCACCTGGGAAGATGCCTTTGAGGTAGAGGGCTTTCAGAAGAACCCCTTCGTGCCAGAGTTCTGGTGTGTGTGGTGGGGCTTAGTTTATGCAGTTTGCAGATTAAATAGCTGGATACAGGCTTGAAATACATTCATGACGCATGTCGCAGACACCGAAGGCTGCTTGCACATCTGTTCTCTGTGGCTTCTTGTTGCCAGGATCCTGATTTTGGTTCAAGATGGCACTGCGCCCAACAGGAAGCAACCAGTGATCCTCATTGCTCTAAAACAAGTGTTGGCAGACTTTTCCTGCAAAGGGTAAAATTTACTCTGTGGGCCAAGAGGCCAAATTGAACATATTATGTAGTTAACTTTCATATAATTTTTACAGGTCATGAAGCATTGTTTTTTTTCCACTTTCTTCCCACTCTTTGTGGGCCGTACCAAATCAGGTGGTGGGCTGAACTGGGCCGGTGGAATTTTTGGATCCCTGCTGTAAACCAATCACACCTCCTTCCTTCCTCTGCCCAGGAGGGTGGCCGTGTGACTTGATTCCGGCCAATCAGATCCTCCTGAGTGGAGGCGTGCAGGGGGCGGGGTGGCTGTGAGCAAGCTCTTGGTAGCTTGATGAAAGGAGACAGGTTCTACAGCCAAACCTCTTTTCCTTTGTTCTCTGCCATGAGCAACAAATGAAATGTGGCGTTGTTGATCATAGAGCCACAGAGAACAGAAGCCCATACAAGAAAGATAATGAAGCAGATAGAGTCTGCAATTTCAGCAACCCATTTACTTTGTAACTTTGTTGAGTGAGAAAACAAATGCTTAGGTACTTGTGCAGCTATTGATCAACTTCCGTGTTGCTTGCTGTGTTCTCAGCTGATCCTGTGTACTGGAGGTGTCAATCATTACAGCCTGCTGCTCTCCTTTCTGAGAACTTGGTTCTCACACCTGGTCTCCCAAGGGTGCTTTGTCCCACATGACCTAGCTCGTTCCCACCTGCCTGCTGTTAGATCTGCCTCAGAATTAGTCAATCCTTAGCCTGGCCTGTGACCCACGACTTCTGTGGTTTGGTTCAAGAGAGGAATGGGACTAATCTGATTTCCTCTCTCAGGAAAAGGAACTGAGATTCCTTCTTTGGTTTCTGGCAGGACAGAAAGATGTGGACACAAACAATATGGCAGAGTCACATGAATAGTGACCCATGAAAGAAACATGCACAAATGTCACTGCTGAGGTGCCTGCAGACGCTTCTAATGCATCCTGACCTCCGGCTCCGGCTCTGAAAGCTCAGCTTGTGGCAGCCCCATTTCCTGAGTTTCTTCTTGATTCCACGTGCACCCTACAGTCTTGCTTTAATTCCCTTAGACCAGAGCAGTTTGGGAATGTAGCCTCCTAGGCGGGCATTCAGCATTTCTTTCATCTCCCTGCTCCCCACAAGGGGCAGACTGGGGGAAGGGAAGTCACATCAGCCTGGACTACCAAGAGCAGTGCCAAGCCCCCTTCCCAAAGACCCCACCCTTCAGGGTCACCTGGCTCCACCTGGCTCCCCAGGGAGCTGTCCTAGGCTAGGCAGAGAGGCTGCGGGACCAGTTTAACCTTTACAAGCATCTGGTTTTGTGCTTCCCTGGAGCCAGGAGAAATTAAAAAAAAAAAAAAAAGGAAGAAAAAAAGAAATTACTTTCCAAGTAGATGCCGAACATGTAGCCCCTGGGGGTATAACAAGACTGGAATAGAATCAGGGTCAAGAGGGCTCCAAGGAGTCAGCGATCTGACAGGTCACTGAGGGGAGGCCGATGGCAGTCCCAGACCTTTTCCCAGAAGCGCTCAGTGCCCAGAACAGGACGGGCAGCTTTGTGGCAGGGCAGTGCCTTCACCTGTAGGGGGAGTGGGGCTCCGGATGGGAGGGCTGGGTGCACAGGAGGGCGTGTGGAGTGGGTGTTTGCACAGAAGTACATGGCACAATGGCTCTCTGGGAACATACATGGGCTCTAGCCCAGGATGAGCTGGATGAAAGTGACCAGGGGCACAGCAAGACGCTCATGACTTGGCTCAGCACAGGGGATCTGGGGAGGTGGTCTTGGGAGGAGGAGAAGACTCTAGCGGGTGGACAGTGGGGAGGGCAGGACAGGCTCAGGGACTTTGCAGGAGGCCAGTTGCCCCAGAGCTTGTATTTGGGAGCTGAGGGTCACTCAGGGGCTCTCACATCTGGAGTTCCAGACAGTCTCTTGAGAGTCATTTATTTCTAGTGGGTGTGGAGTGGATGAAACTATTTGGAGAGTTGAAAAAGGGGGAATAAAACCCCAGAGAACACTGCAGCCCAGGGATGGGAGCCTTTGGAGGAGGCTGAGAGTGTGGTCAGCGGATCAGAAGAGACCCCAGGGCATGGCCCACGGGCAGGGCGTGGCCACCTCAGCAGGCCAGAGGTGGCCACCAGCTTGGACTGCAGCCACCAGAGTGGACTGCAGCAGAGATGTAGGGAAGGAGACCAGGGAAATGGATAGTCCCAGGTAACTTGTAGAAGTGACCCTGGTCCTGGGAAGAGTGTGGGAAGCAAGGCAAGGTGGGTGGCAAGAGTCCAGCAGACTGCTCCTGGGGTCCTGGGTGGGGCAGGAATGAGGTTAAGGATAAGGGAAGGCAACTTGGACAGACAGATGCCAGTGTCCTTGAAAGTGTGCTTCGGTCCCTGTCGTATCTCAAGGATCACTCTTTTTTATTCCCAGAATCCTGCAGACCCCCTTCCCTTGATGATCATGTAAAGGAATTCTTACTCCTGACAGCAATGACCCCATCTTTTACATGCACCTTAGAGACAGCCTCTAATCAGCTGCGAGGGCAGGAGTGGGGAGGGGCGAGGCGCCTGAGGACCCAGGAAATGGTGCAGTGAACTCATGTCTTCCAGTTCCCAAAATAACTTGCCAACGCCTCCCTCCTCCCGAAGAGCTGTTGCTATTCCCTGCACTCCTCCTGGCCACTCTGTGACCCTGTCAGGCCCCAAGAACAAGGTCAGCAGCAGTTCTCTGCTGGTTATCAGAACAAGGTCCCAGATACTCCTGTTGCCACGTGGCCTCTCTGGGACTCCCAGCCCGCCGTGCCTCCTGCAGGCACAGTGCCTAGTGCGGAGGGCGCAGGAGGAGGCAGCTGTGTGCAGAGTCCCTTATCCAGTGAGAGGGCTGGACTTTAGAAATGTCTTGTAGATGATCATGATGCCTGAAGCAAAAGTTGAGCAAGCGGCAGCTCCCTGCCTCCACTTCTACTGGCTTATCCTGGGCAGGAAGGCCCCCCAAATCTTATGAATGAAGCCCCCTTAACTGTGGACTCAGCTGTTGAGGCACGTGGGAACCAATGTTCTTCCACCCCAAAGAGACGGAGAGCCTCTTCTCAAACCCAAGACTGATACTGGAACAGGTCGGGTTGTCCCTGCCTGGGGAACCAGGTCAAATCGCTTGCCACTGGGGTCTGTCCATCACTGACCCAGGCTGGGCTGGTGGCCTTGACCTCTGTGAAGAGACAGCAAGGGGCGTCCCTCAGTTATAGGGTGGCAATGTGTGCAGAGTGGGGCCCTCCTCGAAGTGCTCAGCGTGGGCCCAGCACCTGCCATGAACTTCCCTTCCTGTGCCTGGGGCCCCTGAGGAGGCCAGACCAACGTGTGGAATACCTGCTTCCCAGCCCTTCCGTTGCCTGCGCTTTTAACCTTGTGAAATTGGCGTGAAAAGCTTGACATTGCCATGACCTTTCAGTTAGACGCCCTGGTACAGGGCGGGAAACTTGGCTCAGAGTACTTGCCCGTGTTGGCCCCAGTGGCTGGCTCTGGCTCTTCCAGTTTCAGAACAACCCCAGACACCCCAGGGTATTGTTTATCCGGCTCTCCTCCCCTGGGCTCACGGCCACCGTCATCACCGGTTGGTGTCATCTAGCTGAAGACTGAGTTGCCTGCAATCCCAGGAATATGAGACTTTACTCAGAGCTAACAAATCTGGTTCCCAGGTGTGGATTCTTGCACTCTCTGGAAAATTTGTGCCTATGAGGTTTGCAAGACTAATCACAAAAATTTTAAGAGCCAACAAGACTCCCAAGTCCTTTGGTTAAGCTAAAAGTCCTGAACGACAAGAGCCATCAGTTAAAGAGACAGGTTGAAACTGGAAAAGTGAATGTAGACCCAGTCTATCCTGTTGCAGGCCTCGAGTTTTTAGAAAAAAAAATTTCTTTTTATGGCGTATAAGCTAAAGAGGGACAGTTTGCACAGTTTGGACAAAATATAATACTCTTACCAATAAATATGTTTCAAAATGACAAAGCTCTCCCCATTTGGCAGCTCGGAATCCCAGCAAGAAGTGATGGACACAAGCACAATGAGCTATGTACAGAGTGTAAACAGTAAGGCCCTTGAGGGGACATAGAGGGGGCAGGGCCCGGTGACAGGGGTGCGGGGAGGAGCGCAGGAGTGTGGGTAGGGGCGGTGGGCCCGGGGTAAATACAACAGGCTTGTACGACAGCCATCGAATACGCCATCGAAACTTGCAGGTGCTTGGTGACACGTGCACTGGGTTCCTCCAGTGGGCAGTAAGGAGAAATTGTGACCGCCAGGCCCCTGGCCCCACTGACCGTCTCCCCGGGGGCAACAAAAAGACCTCCGTGTTCTTCCTCCTGACGGGCAGAGGCAGGCTGCCTGGCCGTCTACCGGGCTTCAGGGTCGGGTCAACCAGCAGGGTCTCCAGCAGAGAGTGGGCCGAAAGGCGTCAGCACCCTGCCGCCCTTCCCTCCTAGGAAAAGAGTTCTGGGCACCTGAGTCCAGCCGTCGAGAGGTCCTACCCCAAGTCCCCGCGCCACACGGCCCTCGAGAACGAGGCCAGCCTCCCGCCCCCGAGGCCCCCAAGCCGGCCCCCGGCACAGTCCTCAGCCTCCCTCCGGCGGCCTTAAATATCCGTCTCCCGGAGGTTGGTGCAGTCGGCCTCGTCGTCAGCCTGCCAGGCGGCGCCCTCCGCCGCCTCCCGCGGAAGCCCGAGGGACACGGCCTCCGCCTCTGCGCGCGGCGCGCCCGCGGTGCGGATCTTGCGCGACAGGCTGGACACCTTGGCGCGCAGCTGGGTCGTGGGTCTCCGCAGGGGGCCGAGCAGCCGCCACTCGCGGAAGGTGCCGGGCGGCTTTCGGCGGCCGCACGGCGCCGCCTGCGCCTCGGGCGTGTCAGGGGCCGGCGGCGCGGTGAGGGCCAGCGGGGCCCCGGGGGGCGCGGCGCCCGGGCTGGGGGCGCAGTCGGGGTGCGGGCCGCTGGCCGAGGCCCGCCAGAGCGGGCGGCGGCGGCGGCGGCGACACCGGCAGCGCAGGAGGCGGAGGAAGGCGCGCTTGAACTCGCGGCTGGAGCAAGGGTAGATGAGCGGGTTCACGCAGCTGTTGAAGTAGCCGAGCCAGAAGATGACCTTGAACACGCCCTCGGACGGCTTCAGCTGCGGGAACAGGGAGCCTGCGGGGAACAGAGGCGCACCGGTTAGCGGCCCCTCGGGGAGCCCTGGGCGCAAGGGGGCCTTCTCAGGGACCCCCCGCGGGCTCCCCGATAGGATTCCGGAGCTGCAAGAACTTGGGCGGACAAGCAGGCACCTCCACATCCCCTCGCCTCTCCCTGGAGCTGAGCCAGTGTGCACAGCAAAGCAAAGTTAGGCAAAGCCGTGTTGTTTCGTAGATCGAAACTGGCGCAATATTGGCAACTCCTGCAGGATTTTCCTATCCCATCCGATTGTTGCCCATATTCTGAGACATCTTCGTGCGCGCCACCATTTGGAAATGACGGCCATTAGAACGCACCGCTAGATCTTGTTTAATGCTTTGAGGTGGAAGCACATTTCTCACTAAGTCACAAATTGCATGTGAAAATACTTTGACAGCGTTTTCAGTAAAATCAGTTTCACTCGCAATCTTTTATTATTTTGTGTTATGCTTTTGAAAGCACAACTCTGAGAAGAAAGCCACAGGCTTCACCAGATGCCTAAGTGGTCCCTAGCACGGAAGGGCTAAGCGCCGCAAAATTAAATGTTGACCAAGGCGCATCCCCATCCAGGCGTCGAACTGGGCTCTTGGATGTGCGGAGACTGCACACGGCCCTTGGTCCTTAGGCGGCAGCGGAAAGTAGGTGCTACTGCAGTGCAGGTGCATACAGGGAGGGCCCAGGCTCAGCGACGGCTTCCGGGCATCTCAGAGGAGGGACAAGAGAATGCCAAGGGAAGATCTTGCAGGGTAAACTCAGACAGCTACACTGTGGACAGATGACAACAGGCCTGAAGTGCTGGAACTTCAGGTTTTATTTGTGGGTTGCTAGGAGCCATGAATATTTTTAAGCAGGTAAGAGACAGGGCCCAGAATCAGGGCTCAATAAATACATGCCCATGCTCTGCTGGAATGCAGGGCGGTCGGGCTCTCCCACTGTGGTCGGGGAGGCTTCCAGGGTGGCTTTGAGGAAGCAGAGTACCAGGCACAGAATGTGCTCCCCACAAACCTCTTCCCTAGCATCCCCATCATGGACCTGAAGGAAGCCATGTCTCTAGAAAGGAGGACCAACTGCGAAGGCATGATCTATCTTAAAAATAATCACGAGGCGGCTGGGGATTTAGCTCAGTGGTTAGAGTGCTTGCCTCACAAGCACAAGGCCCTGAGTTTGATCCCCAGCGCACGCGCACACACACGCACACACACACACACACAAATCACAGGGGCTTGTGGTATAGCTCAGTGGTAGAATACAGGCCTAGCACGTGTGAGGGCCTGGTTCGATCCCCAGCACTACAACAATAATAGCAGCAGCAGCAACATATTGGTGTCAGTTTACCTCTTTCCCCTTTTTCTGTGAAAGAAAGGGGGAAATACAGTCTTTGGAAAGGATCTAGTTTCTACCTCTAAAGAGTGGCCAGAAACAACAGCTGCGACACGATGGGTTTGGGGTGGCTGGAGCATCAGTCAGGATGTGCTGAGCAGCTCACTTTCCCCTGGAGAGGGGTTGGACAGTCCCTGGGATGTGGGCACCACCAGAGTGGACCTCAGCCTCCAGGAAGGTGGTCCCTCGATGGCTGCAAAGTCAGACTAAGTGCTAAAAATAACTTTGTGACTCAGGCTACAATTCTTTTATATTTAGCCCAGGATGACAAACCAGTGGACTATGCTTTCCAGTGGTGAGCCTGAAGCTGGCCAAAGGGCACTGGTACCAGCACCATTTTTATTTAAATTGGTGGGCAACAAGGCATTTTATAGCACAGCATAGGTCTTGTTGTAAACATTAATATTCTGATTTATGCTCAACTGATGTGTTCAAAGCCTGCTGTGAACTGAGAATTCCTTACACGAAGGAGCTGGACTTCAAACCCCGCCTTCTAGCCCCAAGTTTTCCCCACTGTGTCCTGTTGAAGGTTTTGTCTTACTTTGGACTCTCCCAGAAACAAACTCTGGGACAAGATTCAAATGCAACTCATGTATTTGGGAGGTAAATGAGATACTCAGAGTGGGATAAAGGCACAGGGGCAAAAGGAAGCCGATAAAAGGTGTGCTACTAAATTAGTTATCAATGTGAGCAGCTGGGCCTGGGCAGGGGGACTCTGGGTGAGTGTGCAGAACACGAATGTCAGCGCTACCCCACCAGCTGGGTGGGAGGTGGGGCATTTATCTACACACCCACGCCCATTAGCTTTTGTGCTGCTGCCTCTGGGTCTTGATTTTTTTCCCACTCTCTGCCTGTTATGTGGGTGGATGAGGATGGACAGAGTCCCTGGGGAAGCCACACAGGCAGGTGCTCGGGCAGAAGTGGGCCCATGTGCACTGAAGGTCTGGGGCGCATGGGGGCCACTGGCAGCATTGGTCCTGTTGGCTCTCTGCCTGCTGTGTGTGGCTGTGTTGCCTAGATAATGCAGACATCTGTGCCCCGGGCTCCAGACTCGAAGGCAGCGGCCCCCAAGAGCCTTCTCTTCTGTTCTCCTCACAGGTGGTGGGTCTGAGGCTCACACTGCCTCTGCCCAGAGGGCTCCGGCCTCCCCTGCCTCTCCCTTGCTCCCCACACAGCTGCTTCTCAGCATCCTCGCAGTGCCCACAGCTTCCTGCAAGGATTTCTGGGGGACAGAAGGGTGGTGGGCATTTCCCTCCCCACTGTGTGCCGTGAGTGTGGGATGGCCTGCTGCAAGACCCCCGAGAATGGCACCATCCCTGTAACGCTGCCCTGCTCTGGGGCATCATGGAGAAATGCTTTCGCGCTGTTAGCAGCTTCTTCCTCCTCCAGTCCCTTGGAGTTCTGGCTACTGGTCACCCAGCTGCCTCTCCTGCCTGGCCTCCTGTCTCTCCCCGGCTGCCAGCACGTACCTTTGCCTGCTCCTATACAGACACCACGGCTTCGACAGTTTGTCCCACAAAGGACAGAGTGCTAGAGGCTGGGTCCCCAGCATGGGGATGTCAAGATGGTAGAAACATTAGAATTGGGGGTCTAGTGGAAGGTGACTAGGCAGGGGGTCCACCCTTGCGAATGGCTTCATGCTGTCTGGTAGGTCGGGTCTCACGTGACTGGAGTGGTTCTCACGGGATTTGGATGTCCTAGAGCAAGGCACCACACATGGTTGGCCCCTTGGCATATAGCCAGTTCCCTTCATGCTTCTCTTCTCTTCCACATGTGACACAGCCAGGGAACCCTCATCAGATGCTGGTGCCATGCTGTTTGGACTTCCCAGCCATGGAACCATGAGCCAAATAAGCCTCTTTTCTTTATAAAGTACCTGGCTTCAGTTACTTTGTTATAGCAACACAAACTAGATGAAGATAATAAGAAAGTCTCAATGGACATGTTGGGGGCTCCAGACTAAAGTCTTTCTGTTTCCCTACCTGGGTAACCTCCTTCTTGATGCCTCCTCCCTGCACTGTCCAGCAGGTATAACTCATATTATCTGTTGTCCTTGTAAAGGCAGCCCTCATGGGATGCCTGCCCTCCAGATCTCGCCTCTTCTTTGAGGTCCCCGGTACCACCCCTTCTCTCTGTGGTGCCAGCATCTCTCTGCAGCCTTATGTCTGTCTTTCTGCGCCACAGCCATGTGACTACAGTGACCTCAGACTGTCCCTGGCCATGACAGGTTCCCCAGTCTGGCCTCTGGCCTTCTGTACATAGTGGTCCTGGACGCCCTTCCTCCATGCCTGGTAGTGCCAGCTCCAGGGTGCCTCCTGGAAGCCTTGCTTGTACCACCCAGCAGAATTATTTATCCCCCGCCCTCCCAGCGCACTTACTTCTAAGTGCTAGAATTACTGAAGATTGGTTTCCCATTTATCCTGCCCTTAAATGCTTGGATCACAGTGGGTACCTGATACATTCTGGACTCTTCTCCTTCTAGCACACCCTGCCTTTCATGTACCCTGCCTTTCAAGGTCCTAAATCCCCCCAGTTTTGCTCCACCTCCTCACTACTGCCTTGGCCCAAACCACCATCCTGTCTACCTGCAGGCCCCGTCTGTCCCCCACACCCCTGCTCTTGTGCCCCCACAGCGTGTTCTTCAGACAGCAGCTTGGCAGTGGTGGGGGAGGGGGTCCCATGAGGACACAAGCCTGAGCATCCCCCTTCTTCCCTTAAAACCCACTTTCCACAGCCTGCCGCAACTTCCTGTCCTCTCTCTTCCTCACACAGATGCTGACCTTCTGCCAGCTCCCCGATTCCTTGTACCACTTCCCTCCTCCTCGGCTTGGCCAATACTTCTTTCCTTCTCTGCCTTTCCACATGCACATCCCTCTCAGTTTAGGTTGGACCCGTCCAGCCAGGTCCCGGCCCGGGAGCGCCCCAGCCACTCCCTGAGTGCGAGACGGTCTGGCCTCAGCTGTGCCCTGGCTCCTCCTGGCAGCTCTCTCCTCTGTCCTGTCCTCCCAGCCTCCCCTCTGCATGCCCAGCTACCACCCCTTCTTCTCCAGAGCAGCGGCCTCCCCTCCTGTCTCACCCAGGCTACCCGACTCAGCCTTCTCCCTCACTTCCTCCTTGAAAGGACTCCCTCCTCCCTCCTCCCAGCAAGGTTGGTGTCCCTGCTGTGTTGAGGTCCTCGGTCCTATTCACCCTGTCACAGCTGCTGCCTCTCTGGCTGTGACCCTGTTCTCACCACCCGTTTCAGCCCCGCCTGCTGCTCCTCCTCCCCACCTGCTCTCCCCACACCCAGCCCCAGCTCCCCCAGCCTTTTGACACTGCTCTGGTCCCTATAAGTTCCACCCATCTCTCCCGGGGCTCCCAGGATGCCACTGTCATGGTTGCTCCTACTCCTTGTCGGTTTCCCTTGCTGCCCCATCTTCATTTAGTCTGGTACTCTCTGCTCTTTGCGGTCTCCTGGCAATGTCATCCATACTCATGGTTTTAAAGACTGGCTTCAGAGTGACAGCGCCCACATTTCTGTCCCCAGCTCAGATTGCTCTCCTATTCCGGACTCATTGGTCCAGCTGCCTGGCACACATCTCCACGTGGGTGTGTGCTGGCACCCCACACTTTCCCCGCCTGTGTGACACTTGTGTTTCGCTGGGGAAGACGGGCAGCGCGGGGGACCAACAAGGAAGGTGCAAGGCTATCCAGAGAACACGCTGCAGAGGAAAAATATAAAGCCGGGAAGGAAGACAGGGCAGGGGCATGCGTGCGTGTGTCCGTGAGTACGTGCGTGCATGCATTCGTGTGGCTAGGCGTGGCGGTATGCATTTTGAAGAAGGTGGCCAGGAAGGACCCGGTGAGAGTGTGACATTTGAGTGAGGAGCTGAATCCAAGGAGTCTGAGGGAAGGGGACTCCAGGCAGTGGGAACAGCCAGCGCAGAGGCCCCGAGGGCCTGGCGAGTTTGCAGAACAATGATGCGGCTGCTGTGGCACAGGAGAGTGACTGTGGGCACACAGGACAAAGACGAGGTCAGAACTCCACCAAGACCCGCCTCCTTGTGCCTTCCCGCCCTGTGTAGGCCACTGTCACCTCTCTCCTGGCCTGGAAGATCAGCGCAGCCTCTCTCATTGCAGCCCTCCCCATCTTTTCCCAACCTGGCAGCAAGGACAATGTAAACAAAGATCCGATCATGTCACGCCTCTGCTCAAAACCCTCCAAGAGCTGTGAAGACAATACCTGCCGGTGACAGACTGATGAGGGGACAGCAAAGGCCAGGCGCCTTGCCCAAAGTGGCACAGTTCTGTGCTGGCCTCTTATTGCTCCAGAGGTCCTGGGGCGGGGTAGGGGTCCAGCTGGCCTTTGGGTTTAGCTCCTCTCACCTCATCCTGCTTCCCCCTTCTTCCTGGGAGCCCCCCTCAATTACTCAATTACTTTGTAAAAAGAAGCCCCAGCTCAGACTCTACTCTTGGGGAACCTGACCCGACACACGTGTCAAGTGCACGGATGTGACTCTGAGCTCTTTCCCTTGGGCCCAACCTTTGATCCAGGGATTACCCCTTGGTCACCACTTTAATTCTTCTGTCCCTGCTGGGAAAGATGGCACAGGAGTGTGCTCATTTGTGTCCCTTTCTCTCCATTCGGGGGGGGGCTGCCTTTTGCACCTGTGAGGGCCGGTGGTAGGGTCACAGGTAGGAGATTACCACATACAGGTCCTGCCTGCCTTCTGCTCCATGAATCGAGGTGGCTCTTGTTGGTATGTGTCCCCCAGAGACCTGTGTGTTGAATGCTTGGACCTGGCCCATGGAGCTATTTTGAGGCGTTGGAACCTTGAAGAGATGAGGCCTCTGGGTCACTGGGGGAGCGTCCCTAAAGGAATAACGGGACTTTGCCCTCTCCTCTTTTACTTTCCAGCCTTGAGGTGAATGGTTTTGCTTTACCAAGCATGGCCGCCATGACAAGCTGTCTTGCTGCAGGTCCAAAGCAATGGAGCCAACCCATCGTGGCTCGGAACCTCCCGGTCTGTGAGCCAGAGACACCCACCTGTTCTCTTTATAAGGTGGCCACCTCAGGTATTCATATGGTCATGCAAAGGTGACTAACACATGGTGCTGTGTCAGAGTCTAATTAGTGTCCAGGGTGCTGGTCAGGTCTCTCCTGTGTCAGCAAGGTAGCACGTTGGCTGGGCCAGCCTGCCACATATCACTGGGGAAACTGAGGCAGGGGGTTGTTTACAGTCTGGAATATTACAGGCCAGTCCTTTCTCCTAAGGAACAGGAATGGTCAGGCCCGGGAGGAGCTGTTGAGATGTGGGGTGAGGCAGGGAGAGACCTGACTAGAGCTGATTCAACTGGCCATGCCTCCCGTGAGGACAGACAGCTCCGAAGCCAAGGGTTGGGCTGTGACTGACAGCACTCTCTTGGCATCACCCGCAGGGAACTTGGTCTTGGCAGACGGTCAGAATTCACAGCCAGCCTTGCTTCTAATATGTACCTGACCATGAAGTATCGGGCTGCACCCAGCCTCCCCTTTTCCTATTCCTCCTCCACTAGTGACTTTTCTACCCATAGTACCACCCACCCCCAGATGAAAGACACAGAAGAGTTAAAATACCTCACCTTGATTCTCAGGTCTCCTCCCACCAGGGTTACAAGAGAAGGAATTCAGCCCCAGACTTCCTTTCTGTCTCCCACTTCTCTAGCTTCTCCCTCAGGATCTGACCTCTTGGCTATGTTAGGGAGGTTTGGAGAGACCACTAATAAAGCTCGGTGAGCTGAGATCTAGGACCCTGTGAGGAGTGAGCCACACATCTATCCAAGAAACAGAATCCAGGCACTGACAAGGGGATGAGCAAAGGTCCTGAGGCATCAGGGTGCCTGACGAGTTGGAGGGACAGCCAGGAAGTCAGGATGGCTGGATCAGAGAAGAGGAGGGGGAGATGGCAAGGGATAAGGCCATTTTGAAGTGAAAGCCATCATGGAGGTCTGTGAGGAAGAGGAGGCCTGGACAGGATCCAGATCTCATATGAGCTGTGAGGACATGGGAGGGTGGCTGAGGGCGCCGTGGGGCCAGCTGTGCTAAGCCAAGACTCTCGGATTCCTTGCATTGCCAATTTTCCACGGTGAGGGGTCACTGGCAGGCTCCTCTTCTCATGATGGACAGAAAAGGGCAGAAGTCTTTCTGTCTTGGGCTCCCTGGGGCGGGAGAACTAGTGGCCTGGCCACAGAGGCTGCCTGCGGGGCCCAAGTGTCCCCTGCCTCCTTGAGGCCTACACTGGGTCCTGTCCATTTCCCTTCCACTCCTCTCCCCACCTCTCCCCCTCTCTCTTCTTTACTTCCTTCTTTCTCCCCTTTCTTTCTCCTCTTTGTCATCATTTTTTTGCTGATCTTTCCTGATTTAATCTCACCCAAACTCTAAGTGACCAAGATCACACTTCTGCCAAACAGCCTTCATGCTTAGCCAAACTGGACCCTGGTCCAGGCCTGAGCCTCTCAGCTCTGGGGCCACACTGACAAATGGGTCACGGGTCCGAGCAGAATAGAAAGTCCCCAGGCAGGCTCCACAGTCTGGAAGTCCCAGCAACGAGGTGGTATCTGCCAGGGCCTATGCTGGCTCTCAGTGTGCAGCATCCTGTTTTCCTGGGTCTCCACACGAATTGCAGAAAGGCAAGCCCTCCATCCCTCCAGGGTTCTGGGGAGCCAACTCATGGGGCTGGAGACGGGAATCCCAAGGGGTGGACTCAGAGTCTCTTCGGGTCTGGAGTCCAGGTGGATCGGGCCACACAGGAGGTAGTCGTGTTTAGTGTAATGGCTAGGACCGCTTCAGGGCCAGCATCTGGGGTGGGAGGGAGCATGCGGGATGTGTGCAAAAGCTGAGGGGTTGGGTGAGGTTTAAAGCCAATAAAAGGGCCGCTGCCCAACACTTAACCCCGGCCCCAGCCAACCTCTGACCCACACAAGAAGCAACACAGACCGAGGAGCCAAAGTGCTTCAGTTCTGATTTCTGTTCTGACATGGGCCGAGGGTCTCTGAACATGTTACTTAACCTCCTTGTGCCTCAGTTTTCTCAGCTGTAAAATGGATCTGACAGCATCTACCTCACAGGACTGTGAGAAGGACCAAATGCCAGGCACACAGAGTTCATGTGTTCACTGATTAATTAATTAAAGTGGGACAGTGGGGATAGAAAAAATGGTACATACTGATGAGATGTTCAGGAGGTCAGAGTCACTGACCTGGGGTGAGGAAGGGAGGAAGTGAGGTCCGCTGTCCTTGTCTGGGCCCCAGAGGATGCAGAGATGCCATCTGCCTATATGTGGAAGACAGGGGCAGTGACAGGCTCAAGGGGAGGAGCAGAAATGTGGGCCAGGAAAAGAAGACAGCGTGGTCAGAGTGAGAGTGCAGCAGATGGAATAATGGCCCCCAAGACGTCCAGACCTGTGAATGTCACCTTCCACAGGGAAAAGGACTTTGTAGATGTGATGCGGTTACAGATCTGAGATGGGGAGATGAGCCTCATTTGCACAGGTGGACACGAAGCAATCACAAGGGTCAGGAGGGAAAGAGGCTGTGAGGTCAGAGTCAGAGAAGGAGATGAGATGATGGAAGTGGAGGTCAGAGCATGTGACTGCTGGGCGAAGAGGCCACAAGCCACAGAATGCAGCTGCCCTGAAGGCCGGAGGAGGCCAGGAAGCAGATTCTGCCCTAGAGCCTGTAGCAGGAACACAGCTCTGCCAAGAGTTTGGTTTTGGGATTCGGACCCTCAGAGGTGGGAGATAATATATTGTTGTAAACCAACACGCTTATGGTCATTTGTTACAGCAGTAATAAGAAACTAATACAGAGAGGCTGAGGGGCTGCTGGGACCTCAGGGGCTGGAATGTGGCCTGGAAGTTAAACATGAGTCAGAGGGGAGAGGAGCATCCCAGGAAGGCTGAAAAGCAGCCAGAAGAGCAGGGGAAAGAGAGACAGGAGGAGTGGCAAGAGGCCAGAAGAGAGAGGCAAGCTGACCTACGCGGGTGGATGAAAGGACTTGAAAGAGTCCCTGAGTGTGAGGATCTTGTAGCCACTGGAGACAGCGCAGGGCTGAGGGGTGAGGATGGCAGGAGAAGCGGTGCAGATGTACTGGTGGGTAAAGGATCAAGATCAGAATGATTTTTGAAGATGCAAGTAGATGAAAAGGAGGAAAGAGCATAGTGAGAAGGTGGAGAGAGGGTGAGGGCCAAGGGGAAGTTGGTTTGAGGGAGAATCATCTTTAAGGAAGGGCTAGATGTGACTGTGTTTTGTGTATGTGTGTGCGCGTGCGTGTGTGTGTGTGTGCGCGCGCGCGCACGCATGTGTGTATAGCAGGTGGGAGATGAAGAGGGCCAAGCAGTAACTGATAGAAGAAGATCCCTCAGCAAGGAAAGAGCTTTGAGGGAGAGTCAGAGCTCAGAGCTGACAGGGAACCTGCAGGATTTCTGGGGAGATGCCAAGGGTGTCCCAGGCAGAGCTCTGGCTATGGAAAGTATGATTTTTCTGCAGCAAGTGCTCAGGTAGACCCTGGTTTTCATTGGCTCAGGACTGCTGGTTAGTCAGTTTTCAGGAATTACACATGCTGGCTGACGTTGTTGTGGTAGCTTGAATTTGACCATAGTGGGAATATCTACAGCACGGAAATGGGCAGACGTCACATCTCGGCCCCATCCCAGAGATGCTTGCTAAGTCTTCGCGGAAAGCACTGTGTACCACGTAGGGGAACACGTTCAGGATACGGGGCCAATAGGAGCAGGTGGAGGGGAGGGATTTAAAGACCGTCAGAGAGGATGAAACAATGGATCATGGACTAGCTGGTCAGGAAGGGAGGCATAAGTGACCTGACGGGCAGGAAGGTAAAGGCTTGTTGAGGCTGGTGTCAATAAGCAGGTGTAATGGGAGCCAACGAGGGAGGAAGGAGCAGATGGACTCAGATGGCAGAGATTCATGGAAGATTTGGGAGGAGGAAGACGAAGTTGGGGACATGGGCTCGGGCACAGCCCCAGGAGAAGGGAGGAAGGGGAAGGTGACTGTAATCTGGAGGTCAAGGGTCACGATAGGTCAGCCTCAGTACAGTAACAGCACATTGATGATCATGGTAGAGGTTAAATTGGGGAAGAAATCTTGTGATCCCAATACTCTCATCTTTAATGAACGAAGCAGGGTGATCAACAATTCATTGAGTGTTTGGGACAAACACAGCAGGAGTTGGGCAGAGGACGAGATCCTCAGGAGAGGTGGGATCTGTGCTCAAGGACAAAGCCCACCCTCAACACTAGTGTATTTTTTCTTTACAAAAAATAAAACATATTTTCTACCCCTGTCCACCGGATCAGTGACCAGCTCAGTATCAGTGAACAGGTGAGAGCTCAGATTGTGGTCTCCAAATTGTCATTCAAGATCTAAATGAGATCAGGGCATGTTAGAGAAATGGCTAATTCCAGCTCCAGGGCAGAAAAAGTAGAAGTTGAGCCTGAAATGTCTCATCGGACCAGAAAGCAACGAGGCACTCAAGATTCTCCACATTGCACTGAGGTTCTTGGGAGCCAACTTGAATCGGCACACTCTGGCCAGACCCAAAGCAGAGATGTCTGTAAGGTGTCAGAACAACGTGGAGATTTCAAAGTTATGGCATTACCGTGGTGCTAAAAAATCCTCATTAGTTACTTCTGGAAAGAATGCTGGAGAATTCTTCTGATGGATAATAGAACTCTTCCTTTTCTGATAGATAATGAAGACTACACACATCCACATTTCTCCTGCCCTCTAGACACTATTTCAACCAAACAGCTAATGGTGAACTATTTTTAAAGTTCCAGTGAATAAATGTAGAAGGAATGACAGAATCAGAATATCATCACTGTAAGCTATAAATAAGGTCCAAGCCATACTCGGTGACTTCTAAAGCCAGCAGGTGAAAGGCTCATGGATCAGTTTATAAAGGATGGATCAGGCTGACAGCACCTGACCCAGAGAATTTTTATCTAAACCATTTTGTCTAAACCACCAAACCCGAATCTCATCAAACCAGCTCACAGAAAATACAGGGAACAGAGGAACAGGGTAAATGGCACTATAGGGATAGAAACTCCAGACAGTGGGATGCATCCAGGGATAAGCGAGCTGGTTTCTTCGCTGAACAAATTGAAAGAAAAAAAAAGGTTGGGTGGGTGGGGGATTAACAATTAATGAAGTGTGGACCACATGCAGTGTGTGTGCCTATTTCTGGGTTCCAATCCAAACAAACTAAACAATCGACTATCTTCGAACACTAAGTAGATATCGGATATTAAATGATTATTTTAATGCATTACAATAGATCGTGATTCCTTTTCTTATCTTCTAGAAATATATAATGAAAACTGTGCAGACAAAATGATATGGTATCTGGGATTTTCTTCAAAATAAACTGCAGTGGTGGAGAAGTGGGTAGAGGTTGGGATAAACCAAGATTAGCCTTGGGTAGAAGCTGGATCACAGGTACATGTGGTACTTCTCTTATGCATCTGTTTGGAACTTCCTAGAATGAAAAAAATCCCACAGAGAACCCTAGCCCATTGCTTAATCATAATAATTACTCGACAGATGCTAGAAAGTACTTAATTGTTTTAGGCCATGTAAATGGAGGGTAACCCCCCCAACCCATCACTATTAAGGATGGTCGACTTTTAATAGAATTTACATTAAATAAAATAAGCCAGTCACAGGACAAATACTGCACGATTCCACTTAGATCAAGTACCCAACACGGTCAAATTCATAGAATTAAAGAATGGATTGGTGGTTCTGCAATTTTTTATGGGAATTGCTAATAATAGGCATAAAGATTCAGTTCAGTAAAATGACTAAGTTCTGGGGATCTGCTGTGCAACACTGTCCCTACAGTTAACAATACTGTATGCACACTTAAAATTTTATTAAGAAATAGATCTCGCGTTAAGCAGATGGTAATAAAGTACCATAATACTACCCTAAAGTAAGTAAATAGAGGGCTGTGCTTTGCCACCCAGACTGTTGGCATGGCAGGATGTGACGAGGTCCTGGGTTCCACTGCTTCCTGCCTCTGTACACATTTATCGAGCACCTACTATGTGCTGCATGCCACAGAAGCACAGATGGGAGACTTAATGTCAGCCCCTCTTGCAGGACTTTGGGCCAAGGCACAATGAGGCCACTACTGAGTGCCTGCCCCAAGAAACACCTCCTCTTTCCCTGCATGTGCAGATGCTTACCCAGGTCCGGGGAGTTGAGGAGATGGGTCCTTCAGCACCTGGCCAGTTCTCAGACACACCTGTCTAAGCCACTCTCTGCACCTGACTGCCACAGTGTGCCTCCTACACTGGATACGAGTCCCCCAGCATGACTCAGCCTCTCTCCTGCCTTTACTTGTTCTAATTAAGGCAGTCAGATTGACAGGCAGTCAAGTTGGTAAGTGCTTATACTTAAACATACAGCATGGTAACTATATGTATATAGGTACCAGTGTAGACACTGCCCAGAGCAAGATACAGAACATTCTCATCCCTGCAGAAGGGCCTAGTACTCGCTTCCAGCTAGTACCACCCACCACAAACACACACGCGCACGCGCACACACACACACACTCCCGCAGAGGCAACTACTATCCTGATATTCATTGCCATTGATTAGTTTTGCCTATTTTTGAACTCCTTATACATATAGTACATATGCTTTGAATCTCCAATCTGGCTTATTCTGCCCAGTATACTGGCCACGAGACTAACCCGTGTTGTGTGCATTAGTAGTTTGTTACTTTTCCTTGTTGTACAGTAGTTCAGTCTATGATACCCAGTTTATTTCTCTAGTCTCCAGCTGATGGCCCCCACCTCATCTCTTGACCCCTCTTTTTTGGGGGTGGTGGTACTGGGGATTGAACTCAGGGCCTTGGGCTTGCTAGGCAAGCACTCCACCACTTGAGCTAAATTGCCAGCCCCTTGACCTCTCTTCTTACAGACCACACATTCGGGTCTCCCAAGGCAAGGGCGCCCCAGCCGTAGGGCTGTTCTTCTGTGCCTACACAGTAAGTTCCCTTGGCCCTCACGCTTTGTGACAGGTACTGAACACTGATAAGGGCAGGGCATTGTGGGAAAGACTGTGCAATGTCTGAGAAGCATGTGGATAACTCAGTCTTCATGGTCAGGGAGGTATCACAGAGATGGAGTGGAAGTACAGGAGAGAGGCCTAGAGGTGGCTCGCAGCTGGACAGAGTGGGGTCCTGGGACACTGGCTGGACTGTCTAGGAACTTTCAATACCAGAGTCTCTGAACAGCTCACACATCGTGGGGGGCATCTGGCAGGGCCCTGGGCTCTGAGCTTCTGGCGATGGCATTCAGAGGCAGTGATGCTCAGTGACCTGTCCAACAAAAGAGCCAGAAGCACAAGTCTGGGGCATCAGCCAGTGGTCATCAGGAATGGCAGGGGGTGAGGCTGGTGTGTGTGTGTGTGTGTGTGTGTGTGTGTGTGTGTGTGTGTGTAGGTCTTAGGGGACAGTATCATCTCTGGGCTTAGTTGGGGAACACTGGCCATGCAGGCCAAAGCCAAACACAGCAAAGTGCTGCTGCCATGAAGATATCAAGGAGAGACATGGTCCCTGGAGTCTCCTGGAAGAGTGAGAAGGTCTTCTGCAGATGGGTGCTTGCCAGGGACAGAGTTCCCCTGGTCCCTCCTGTCCCTTTCTCATTTGCAGAGAAGGTAACCTGCAAGTCCAGACCAAACGGCTGGTCTAGACCTCTTGGGCGGGGGTGCTTATGCATCCAGTGTCCCACGTACAGAAGTTTAATCAAGCACACTTCCAGCCAGCCCACCCTGTCAGCACTGCAGCCCGCACTAGCCGTGTCCCTGTCTGGGGTCCTCCAGAGAAGTCCCAGGCTGTGGCTCTGACTGCTGCCCCTCCCCCCAACCCACTGCAGGGCTGGGATATGCTAGACATCAGGCCACAGGCTCTCTAGGGGAAGGGACCATTTGCATAGTTTCCTGTGATTTTCCATGGCACCCAGCCCCATGCCAGCTTGCTGAGCCAGGGGTATGTGCCCGTGCCGGGCAGGGCTGCCAGGATCGGTGTCTGTATTCTCTCTTGTCCAGACTGGAACGTCTCGGGCACTGAAAGAGGAGCACTACTTGTAATCATGCAGGTCAACCAGCATGAAGCAGGACTATCCTGGGCAAACGGGGACATGAGGTCACGATTCACAGAGCAGATGGCTCAGTGGAGCATCAGCATGGAGGGCTGGGCAGGGGGTGCCCTCTCATCAGGTGAGGGGCACTTCACATGTCCACTCTCAGCTCTGGCACCCGCGGCTCCTCTTGCTGCCTGGAATCGCAGCGTGGCATAGAAGGTTCCTGTTCTGTGACCCTCTATCAGTCTCTGGGGAACCTATGCTCTGAAGTCCCTCCTCACAGGGAAAGTGGGGCAGCCAGAAATAGGGAGGATGATCCCCAGCTCCTCTGGGCCCTTCAGGATTAGGTACCTGGTGTCTGTGTCCCCGGGGGCCACTGGAACTCAGGACACCTCTCTGGCCTGACCCATAGCATTTTGGTTTATAGATGGCAGGTAGTCCACAGCCCACTGTGCTAAAGCCCCTCAGGGACTCTGGGCCTTTCCCTGAGGCTCTTGTTACCCCCAGGCTCTTGAGGCTGCTCCCCAGCTCTGTCTGCTGTGCCTGGGCACCTGTTTCTACTGGGCTCTGTGTGGGCAGGCGTGAGAGTGGTGGCCCTCCTGTGTGTCTTCACGGGCCATGGTCTCTGGCCTTTGGAGACCCAGACTGTTCTTCCCAATTCCTCCATTTCTGGTGCTCGTCCCACCTGGTGGCCATCAGGACCTGTGAGGAGTGAGGGGTCACCCGTGCAGCTGTCTTGCCCCTCCTGGCTGCCTCTTGCTCTGCCTCCTCTGGTTCTTTCAAAGCAGGTGCTCCCGAGGCTCTGTCCCCAGTCTCTTTCTCCCGCCGTCCTCCTTCTGGGAGACTGCGCCCCATGCTCCTGAAAGCGTCCATTCTTTGTCCCTTCTGTCTAAGTCGTCCACCACCCCATATGGGCACCTCCATGCCCAAAAATGCCAGCCTCTTGGAGGACACAGTCCCGCAAAGAGCTGCTGCTCAGAACGTTTCCAACTGCTTCAAAGGCACCCCCCTCCCAGCCCTGGGGGTGTCTGCCCTCCAGCCCCCTTTCCTTCCTACACGGCCTCCAGGCCACTGCTGATCCCACAGCAGCCTCCGCCCTCCGACTTGCCCTCCGAGTCACGTGGGGCAGATTGGAATATTCTGTTTCCTTGCTCGGCCTCTGTCCTGTTTGCCCATTAACGCCAACTCCACTCAATTCAGCTCTCCCAGCATCCCAGGAGCTCTGGGGCACACATCGTAAGTGGACAGCTTCACTTTGCATTTGCATACAACCACGTGCTGTCTGCCCAGACAAGGGCCCCACACCGTGTGTAAGGGGTGCCAGAGCTGTAGGCACTGAGAAAGAGCCACGAGTGCCGGCAAGGGGCAAGGCTGTAGAAATTTAGGGATGATCTCCTGGAAGAGAGCCATACGCTCTGGAACAGAAGTAGCCTTCTGCAGTACTGACTGTAATAGTGAGAAAGGAGAAAAACCGAACATCCAGCGGGAGACTAGATCAACGCACCACACAGTGCTCTCGGAGGTACGCCTGGCAGGTGTGGTTGATGTAAATTCTAAGGACACAAAGCAAAGCTATCCTCTGTTATGAATACAGATGTTTGCGGTAAGAGCATAAGCAGCTATATGGGAATGACGAAGGCAAAGGCACCCCGGGAGGCAGGCAGAGAGGGAAGGGAGGAGGGCAGGGAGTCGCAGCTGTGTTCTGTTCCCCGGAAAGGAGCGAGAGGGAGAGAGCTAAGGCAAATACGGCAAAATGTTAACATCTGCTCAGGATGGATGATTATAGGTTCACAAGGTCTTGTTAGATTACTTCCTCCTCGGGTGAGCATTATTCTGTAACCAGGATTTTAAAAGAAGTAAAAAGAAAAAATATAATGGGAGGCAGCTTTCTATACTCAAGCCAAGCATCCCCTCCCGAGGCCATGCGAACCAGGCCAGGGCAGGGTGAGGACCCGAGGGTGGGCACAGCTGGGCAAGACCAGAGCAGAATGTGGGGATGGAGCATGGGGAGCTCCGAATCCCGGGCAGGTGGGCAGGTGTTGGGGAGACGCCAACCACTGAACTGTACCCTCCTCCAAGCGCGCGGCTTTCAGAACGTCTCGCACTCTATCTCTACAGCAGTCTTTGCTGGGTGACTTCCAAGTGGGGGATCTCCTCATTCCTTACCCTGAGCTGGTTGCCAGTGTACCCAGCATTCATTATGTGCCCCAAGCACAATCACACAAGCAACTCTCTGGGTCTCAGAACAGCCCTCCAGGTTGGCATTACTGTCCTCACCACTGCAGACGATGAAACAGATGTGAAGGGATTTGCCTGAGCTGGGATCTGAACCCAGCTTGTCTGGCACCAGACCCCACGACCCTTACTGTGACACGCTATGGCTCCTCACACACTGGGTGCTGCTGTGACAGCTGTGGACCCAGGGCAGTCGATAGGGCCCCGCCCTCGCAGAGACTCGAGGCCAGTGGAGGAGTCACACACCAGACCCAGTGACACACACAGATGTCACCACAATGGATGATCTAGTGAAGTGAGAGAACTTCGTGCTCCCAGGGACAGAACAGGAGAAAGGACACAGTAAGATTGACGGGTCCAAGAAGAGATGACATTTAAGCAGAGATGTGAAGGATAGGGGTAAGTCAGGAGGGGCTGGGGGGCCCAGATGGAGGAAGAGCAAGTGCAGAGGCCCAGAGACAGCTTGACAAGGAACCAGGAGAGGGCAGGAGGGGCGACACCACAGGTGACCAGGGCCAAGGCAGACAGAGGCGCCAGTTCATGCCTCTGGTCCTAATGTAAATACTCGGCAGACCCATTTTGGTATGGACAACAACAAATTTTAAGGCTACCTTCTCTAGGCCCTGGTAGAGAGTTTGAATTTTGTTTCCAGGGCAGTGGGAAGGCATCCAGAGACCTGGGAGGAGAGGGACACATCTAATTTATAATGTTTAAAGATCATTGTGGCTGCTGTGTAGAGAGGGCCCACAGGGAGCAGGAGGGAGACCATTGTCTCTTCCCTGACTCGGCCTCACAAGGTGGCAGGGCGAATGTCTCCAGAGAGCAGTCCTCCCTTCTCCTCCAGGGCTTCTGGGAGAGGCCTCAAGGTGTGGGAGAAAGCCCCTGACAATGCTGTCCACCTCTTGGGACTCTGGAGCAAGTTGTGAAGGAACCAGGAAAGGTTCCCAGAATGCAAATGGACTCAGTAATGTAAGAAGCCATGATTAACAATATTAACCGCCCACACTAGAATCTGTCCCTCCCTTTCCTTCGCACATTCCCAGACCCCTCCTCCAACCCCGCCAGAAGATTTCAGAAGCAAGGGCCCAAGGCCCTCCTACAGATACCAGCCTGGGCCAGCTTCCAGCTGGACGTGTGTCGGGGACAGCGGGTGGCACCTGGTGTCTGCTGATGTGTGTGGTGCCTGGCCAGGGCCTGCTGCTCAGGAATGAACACATGTGGGCTCGCCTACTCCTTGTACCTGCTTCTGGCAGGGAGTATGCCAAACACTGCTGACCACATACTACGGGCTGATGTCTGCGGTTTTCCATGAACTTCTGATAGAGGGGTTGGGAACATTAAACATGGCCAGGGTTTGTCATAGCAATAAAGAGAGCAAAGTACCCAGTAAAGCGAAACCTGCGAGTACGAAGAGCCTCTCTTCTCCCTCTACAAAGTAGGACACCAGGCAAGTTGTTAAATCAGCTTCCCCGATCGTGTGAAGCGTCACCCTCGTTTGCCAGGAAGGCACAGCCAGAGGCTGGGAGGAAGGGCAGGGCTGAGCGAGAGGGGTCACTCACCGAGTGGCAGGACGAAGAAGAAGGGGAACCAGCAGAGCACGAAGACGCCCACGACGATAGCCAGCGTCTTGGCTGCCTTCTTCTCGCGGGAGAACTTGAGCAGGCGCACGGAGAGCGAGCTGCGGAAGGTGTGGCCCTTGGTGCTCCGCGTCCCGCCGCGCACCCCGTCGGCGCCAGTGGCCGCCCCGCGACAGTGGATGCGCAGCACCACCTCCGAGGCCTTGCCCCGCTCGCGCTTGACGCCCGCCTCCAGGCTGCGCGTGGTGCTGCGGGCGACCACGTACACGCGGCAGTACATGACCACGATGACGGCCATGGGCAGGTAGAAGGAACACACGGAAGAGAAGACGGCGTAGCCGGCCTCCTCGGTGATGCCGCAGAAGCGCTCATCCGGGGGCACCGGCTCCTTCCAGCCCAGCAGCGGCCCCACCGACACCACCAGGGCCACGGCCCAGAGCAGCACCAGGATGGCGGCGGCCTTGCGCTCCGTCATGATGGCCGGGTACTTGAGCGAGTGGCGCACGCCCACGTAGCGGTCCACCGAGATGGTGCACAGGCTGAGGATGGAGGCCGTACAGCACAGCACGTCCACAGCGGCCCACACGTCGCAGAAGGCCCGGCCGAAGGCCCAGAAGCCCAGGACCTCCATGGTGGCCGAGAACGGCAGCACGGTGGTGCTCAGCAGCAGGTCGGCCACGGCCAGGTTCACGATGAAATAGTTGGTGACCGTCTGCAGGTGGCGGTTGCAGGCCACCGAGAGGATGACCAGCAGGTTGCCCGCCACGGCGGTGAGGATGAAGGCTGCCAGGAAGACGCCCACGCCCACGCCCTGCGCGCTCACCACCAGCCCCTCGACGGCCGCCGTGCCGTTCACCTCGCCGCCCGCGCCCGCGCCCGCCGGCTCCCCGGCCGAGCTCCGGTTGTCCTCGCCGCCGCCCGCGCCCACCACGCCGCCGCCGCCGCCGCCCGCGGCCCCCGGCACGCCGCCCACCGCCGGGCCCTCCGAGGCCGCCGTGCCGCCCGCGCCGCTCCCGCCGCCGCCCGCCCCGGAGCCCCCGGCGCTGCTGTCCGGGCGGGGTCCCTCGAAAGTGACGCTCAGGAGGTCGCGGAAAGTCATCTCAACGCGCAGCCGTCGGGGGCCGGGCCGGGGCGCGGGACGAGCGGCGGGCAGGGAGGGGGGCAGCGGGCATAGCCGCAGGGCTCGGGGTCCGGCCCCGCGCTCCGGGCCCGTCGGCGTCCTGTCCGAGTTCCGGGGACGCGGAGCCGGCTGCCCGAGCGCGGAGCTGCCAGGCCGGGCGGCGGCCGGGACCCCGGGGCCGGCCGCGCGCCGCTCCGAGAGTGCGCGGGCGAGTGGGCAGCGCCGCGGTTCCGGGACCGGCGCTGCCGGCGGCGGCCACTGCGGCGCTCCCAACTCGGCGCGGGGGGCGGGACGGAGGAGGGGCGGCGCGGGGAGGAGGAGGGGGCGGCCGGCGCCGAGGGATCGGCGGGGCGCTGGGGCCGGAGGGGCTGCGGCGCTGGCGTGCGCTCGGCCCCGCGGCGGCCACCTACGCCTCGCGGCAGGCGCCCGCGCCCGCCCTCTGCCCTCGCGATCCCTTTCGCGCCGCCACCCGCTGCTCTCCCGGGCCCCCGCTTCCTCCGCCCTCAGCCGCGTCCCTCTTCCTCCCGCCCTCCGCAGCCTCCCGGTCACTCGCCGGTTGCCCTTGGGCGCGCGGAGCTTAGAAGGCGCGATTCCCGGGTCCCTGGCTCCCGGCTCCGGCCGCCAGAGAGCAGCAAGCGCCCGGGTTCTGCGGACTGCGGACTGGACCGCGCAGCGCCGCGGCGGGTCGCCTCCTGAGGGTGCCTGGACGAACTGCCGCACCTCCTTTCTCCTCCCAGGCCACTGAGCAGGGCAGGGTCTCGGCACGCCTGCTCAGCGCGGTGCGTGGAGAGAGCCCTGGAAGCGGTCAGATGCTTGTGTTGGGCGAAGGCTGGCTGTGACTGGCCCGGGAACCGGAGACTATGTGAATGCCGCCCTCGGACTCGGCCACCACACAGTGATCAACATAATACCAACTTTGCACTGTTACTTTACTCCGTATCAGATGTCGGAATAAATCTTCCTTCTGCTACTCCAAAAATGTGGCCTCCTTCTGGGGAGGGAGGGCTCGAGTGCTGGAGGGTGGGAAAGGTCACTTGGCAGGATGGCTAAGGGGGGAGGGAGGAGCGATGTCTGGCTCCGAATATCCAGGCTGCATCCTTAGTAGCTGTGTTTGTGCCTCAGTTCCTCAACTTTGAAATGAGAGGAAGTCGTGTCTTCCTAACGGAGGGACAGTTACATGGATTAACCTATGTCAGGCAGTGTCTGGGTGTTTTAGCTGAGGGGGGCTTGGCAGTCAGGACCGGGAGGATAGAGGGCAGAGGGGTGTCACAGGGAGGATAGAGGGCAGGGGGTGTCACAGGGAGGATAGAGGGCAGAGGGGTGTCACAGGGAGGATAGAGGGCAGAGGGGTGTCTCACTGGTATGAAGCAGAGACACAGGTGGAGGGAAGAGGAGGAGGGCCTCTCACTCGCTAGCAAGACTGGCAAGGAGAGACGACGTGTGGTGATGCTTCATCGAGCCAGCATAAAGATCCTTATCAGGCGGCTGTCAGGTGGCAGCACTGTGCTGGACCCTGAGTGGCAGAGAAAGGGACTGCAGGGAGGGTAGTGCCACCAAGTAGGTGCAGAACGAGGATGACTTGAGGCCTACAGGTAAATGAAGGTCCTTTTTGGAGAGGTGTCTCGGAGGAGAGGAAGAACCCATTGCCTCAGGGTTCCCTGGCTGTGGATGGCACAGGGGCAGGGTGTCTGAATGTCCTAGATAAGAAGTGGCTTTGAGAAAGCAGAAAACGAAGATGCATTGAAAGACAGGTAATCCTGTCTCTTTAGCCCCTAGCCCAGGAGGCCAGAGGTGTTATAATCACATCTCAGACTCAGCTCTTCCAAGGTCCTCTGGGGCCCATTAAGTCCTCCATGGGTCTTTGGGAGCTTACCATAGCCAGCCGGAACGAGAGCATCGTGGTTTCAAAGCATTACCTGGCAGCTGACCTGCAGCATAACCTTGGGTTTGGGCTTCTGCTCTGAAGGGAGAGGCAGATGGTGCTGAGAGGGGAGGCCAGAGCCCCTCACTGGGGAGTGCTGGGTGACTGGCCCGGTGCCCATGTCTGGCTGCCCTCTCATGGTGTTGTGAAGGTGGGAGGAGGGCTACCTGGGTTCTGGGCTTGGTCAGTTTTCAAAGAAGACTGGGAATAGGAGACATAGTTAATTCTAAGTCTGGAGCTGGGGTGCTCGGGGACTACTTTGCTGGTGTCACAGAAAGCTCGGTGACTGATTCCGTCTGGAGAGGCATCTATGGTAGCAGGGTGAGGTGGAGCTGTGGGATAGGGTTCCTAGAAGGAGATGGGGGGCAGCGTCACCCCATTTCATGTTCCTGTGGGCCTCACAAGGTCCAAAAGAGTATTCCAGAAGTTCTTGGGGGAGGGAACATAGAAGAGCAGGAGCCGTGAGATCATTTGTAGTATCTTGTATGTTCAAATCCCGGAAGGGATTGGAGGCGTGTGTATTGCTAGGGGGAGAGAGAGAAGGGGCAGCAGAGGAGGGGCTGGAATAAAGCTCAGAGCGACTCTGAGGACACCATCCGCACCCACATTTTTGCTTAGATACCTCATGAGCACCTGAAATTAAACAGGATCTAAATTAAACTCACCATTTGGACAGCCAAATCCTTAACTTCGTCTATTTCCTTATGAAAATGGAACCCCCCAGGCAACTGCTACAGCTGGAAACCTAAATGCCTCCTCTCCTTCACCCTCTATCTCCAAGTTCTGTTGATTGTTTTTGCCTACTTGTCTTTGTGAATCTGTCTCTTCTCTTTGTAGTCTGTAGCTAAGGTCAGGTCCTGATCATTCCTCACTCCAGTTTTCATTTCTCCTCCAATAATGCCTCTTTCCAGTATGCTGCTATATAGATCTTCCTAAATAGGATCATTTTACTCTTTTGAAAGTATTTCACTGATGGCTCACCAATGATTTAAGATCATAGACCACTTGGTCCTGTGGGGCTGGACTCTTTCCTGTTTCTTCTATTTTTTTTTTTTTTAATTTTTAGAAAACTGAGACAGTGGTGCTCCAAGTGATTGGTTTGGGAGGTGACTCCAGGAAGCGTAAGACTGGACCACATGGAAATCTGGGGTTTACTTGGGCTACAAGTGAATGAGTATAAGACAAGAGGCTTTTGTACCTGGAATGTTTCTCACACACAGTTTGTGTTTGAGCCTCTCGTACATGGATAGACACTGTCCAGAGGTACATGCTTTCCACAAATGGCTAGAACCTTCCCTGGCCGATTGCCAGGGTCTGGGAACTCAGGCTCTCTGATATGTCTCTGCTGCGTTTACATCAGGAGTCTGTCCCCCTACAATCATCCTCAAGGGCTTCCTGGAGGAAACAGATTTCAAGGAGCATTTAAATGCACTTTGGGTCAAGAATTATCTTCCATGCTTCTTTACTCCTTACCTTGACTTGGCCCGTGGACAGGGCCATCCTTCTTCATGGAAATGTTGGAGGCCTTTCTGTCACCACCATGCATGGGACCTGTCAGTGCCTAAAGCTGAAGGGTACTTCTGTCGGATTTATTCCTTTGGTTGAAGTATTTGCCACAGTTGACAGGAGAAGGGCGGGCAAGACCAGTGGCAGCCTCAACTGTGATGTGCTGTGAACTCCTCTCCTCTCCCATCCCAGCAACCCTCCAGCCCTACCCAATCAGAGCTGAGCCCTTGGAGGGCGAAGTGTGGCCTCTAATGGCACAGTCTTCTTGGGCCCAACAGCAATGTAGGGCAAACTTACCTGGGAGGCAGATACTGGCACTCCAGGACTACAATTCCCCGCTGTCTGATCCTTGGCAAACCTCTGGGCCCAGCCATCTCTTTATAATACGGAGCAAATGGGATTGGACAACAGCAGAGATCAGAACACAAGAACTCTTACTTCAAGTGAAGTCTTCATAGCAACTTCCTGCAAACAAGGAGGTACTTGTGGAGAAGCGCTAGTGGATGAGGGGAGACCTGAGATCTGACCCACTGGCCTTCTTCTAAGCCCTCTCTGGTCCTGGAGGCACTTCAGTGGCCTCGTGAGCTCCGGTGCCCTGTGTCTGAAGACCGTGTGGCCCCTGGGTCCTTTGCGATTCAGCATGGCTCCCAGTTAAAAGATGGAAGACCAAAAGCCCTTATTTATCTTTTCTCTCTTATGGGTCCCTTTTAAAGTGATAATAAAGAAGAAGGAACGGTTGTCTCACAACTGATAAATGGATGTCTAGGGTCACTCCAGCCCCTAAAGAGCAGACTTGAAGAAACTCTACAAGAAGTTGTGAGGGCATGAAGGTATTCTGACCAGTCTCTGTCCTGTGGAGATGGTACAGACTGGCTGACACTGTCGGAGGCAGGCTGCTGAATGGGAGACCATGCTGATGGAGAGGGCAGTTGTGACAGATAGATCCTGTTTGTGGGCACTAGCTGGCCAATTGCCAGTGCTGCATCACTAGTCCTGGCCCTTCACTTGTTCAAGACAAGTTAACTAAGCACAAGCTGTATGCAGGAACTGTAGCGGGCACGGGGGATGTAATGCTGAATAAAGCAAAGTCCCTGCCATTCTGGGGCTCATGTCCGAATGGTAGAAATTCCACTGAGAAGAATTAGGAAAGCTTTCTCTTTGCCATGGGCAAAAGTGCGATTTGGGTTAGGTATCTGGATCCTGGAAATTCTTTTCAATGACACTTTCAAAGAAGGTCCCATTCCAAAGGCACTCTCCCAGTACTTCTCCATCACAGAATGGCAGCAGGGAGCTGGGCACAGAGACTCATATGATACAGATTCATGCGTGTCATTGGATGACTTGGCTTAAGCTGCCATTTCCTGGGATCAGACTCTGTGAAGAATGTGGACATCCATTCTATACTTCAGCAACAAACTAATCTCTGGCCTCGGCCTGACCTTTAACCTTACGATGGTCTGAACCTAACCCTGGATACACCCTGACCCATAACCTTGACTGGGCCATTACCCAAGCCTTTCTGATCTCCTTAATTGTGCTATTTTTCTAAGATACATACTATAGTAAACAAGGGTACTAGATGAAGGCTAAAGACTCTGTGACACCTTCTTCCACCTTCGGGACAGCACTTCAGTACTCAAGGCTGGTCCCCTCTCGGTATGTGGGGAAAGGATGTCATTTCTGCAAGGAGGGCATACCATGTAGTCCATCTCCCTGCCCCATCCCTACGGCAACAGAAGCTGCAGGAAACTTGAGGCCAGTTATGATTGTTTATGCTAATATTTGCCAGACTTAATGGAGTTGGAATGTAGCGACTGTAACTCTTACGATGGTGGAAATGGTAGAGGGCAGCAGTGGAATGATATTCCCACTGAGTGCCTGGCAAGCAGCCCACTGCTCTGGAGACCCTTCGCAGGGGTCGGGACTCTTTGCTTTGCAGCTGTGTTTTCTTCTGCTCCTAAGAGATATTCCTTTGTTTCTTTTTACGTTCTTCAGTAGAGCGAATAGCTGGGAAGCAGGATATTGGACAAAGCTGGAAGACTCATTAGAGTGGAAAACTCTTAGGGCAGGGGTTAATAAGGGTATAATAAACCCTCCAAATTTCAGTGGCTTAGGTCAAAAAAACATTCTCATTTAGTCAAAATCCAGCATGATTATACCTGTTTGTGCAGACCTCCTCCATGGAGGGACTGGGGTCCAGGGTGCTTCCACTGTGTGGCACTGCTGCTTCCTGGAGACTTAGAACCTCCCAGAGCCCTGAAGTCATCATGTAAATTTCCATTGGTATCCAAAGAACAAAGGGAGAGAGTGTGGAGGATTACACAGATATTTTAGGAGCTAAGCACGAAGCATGTGCCGAAACCCACCAGTCCCACATCTCTACTCAGATGCAAGAGGGAAATGTGGTTTAGCCAAGTTCCCAGGAATAGAGGATGGGTTTGGTAACAGTGCAGCCTGCCTGTGCCGCAGGACAGCCAGAGCCTAAGCCTCGATTTAGGCGTTAGCTCCGCAGTGCCTGCTGGATGCTTCGTGAAAAGAACGGCTAGACTGGCTGCTCTGAACCCCCAGCTAACACTCTACCCAGGCCCAGAGTCAATTTGTGACTTTTCATGTGGCTGTTTCTTCTAGATTGAGCCCAGTGGGTACATTTCCAGCATGATATGCCATTTGGGAATACGCTGGTGACAGGAACAATTACAACTTGCTCAGCACAGGAGATGTAATAGGAGAATTAAGGGTGGCACTGGGGGCTCAGCTACCGCTGATTTAACCTTTTTAGAGAATGAGAAATCCCTGTTTAAAGGGTCCACCCTGTGCCACTGGGAATCTCTCAGCTTCTTTTATCGGTGTCTAAGATCCCACCCTTGTGATCTGATTCTGCTAACCCTGTGGACCAATGTGTTTCTCTTCACCTCATGGATTTCTCATACTTCCTAGTAGAAAGGAACTACAAGATTTTCTTCTCAGGCCTCTGAGATCTAGTTACCAGCTGTGGAATGGGGACCTGGGAGAAGTGAGGAGGGTACCCCGTGAGGATATTCTGCGGTGAGGGAGAGAAAATTCCAGGGATATACTTTGCTAACCTGACAAGTTCTCTGACCCCCAAATGGAGCAGCAAATGTTAATGAGGAGATTTCCTAAAACAGAATTAAAATAAGCTAGTGCATTTAGAGGAAGTGACCTATAATCAACTTGAGAGGCCAGGCAGGGTTGCACGACTCCAGTCCCAATTAGGGAGGCTGAGACAGCTCCTGCTGGGATGTCACCCACCCAGTTCATGAATAAGATGGCCTGAAGCCATTTTCCATTTCCTTTCCCCTGGGCCAAGATATGATCTCTGGAGAAGACAGTGAAGAAAGCGGGACTTCCCTTGATAATGATTCCCTGGAGGAATGGAAGGGCGAAGGAAGCAGCAGATCCCAACTGTCCCAGGAAAAAGAAATTAGGAAGTGGGGCTGGCCTTCCCACTTTAGTGCTCTCCCTGCCTTGTCCCTTGGGCTCCTGCAATTCTCCTCTCCTCCTTCCTCTGTGATTAGTCAGTCGTTCTCTGGTATTCACTTCTCCATTGGTGAAAGGATGATATTAATCCTGTTCTGGATGGGGATTATGAGTCCACAAAAATCCCATTTACCTCCTCCTTTGTGTCTCCACTGTCTTTGATCTACTCATCTGATGTTTTTATGAGTTGCTTACCTGTCCCACCTGGAGATAGTGAACTGCTTGGTTTTCCAGTGACTGCGGCGCATGCGTCTTTCAGTCCTGAGCAGTCTGTGCAGTGCTGGGCTCTTGGAGTTGCTCGGTGAGTGTTTGTTGAGTCAGTGAATGAAAGCATTACTCGAATGAATGAATGGAAAAAAGACCGCATCTAAATGTCACTGAGGGTTAGAATACATGTCTGTGTCCCAGTGCCGTCCCTTTTGCAAGAAATACCTGGGAGGACTTTCACATGTCCCAGGAGCCTCATCTCTCTCGGGTGGAGTGGGCGCCATTCACCCGGGAGGAGCACTTCTGAGAGGCATCTAGGGAGATCTGGAGCGGAGAGGTTCATACTCCTGTTCCCATCATGGGAGTGATCTGTCCGTGCAGTACAACTTCTCAGCTTTGCACGCCCTGAGCCTTCACTGCAAGCTCTTTCTGGGGTAACCCCGCCTCTGTGTAGGGAGGTCCGCCTAGGTGCAGTGTGGCCCCTCAGTGGGTAGACTTCATCCTGGGGCTCCAGGAACAGGCTTGATCAGGGGTTCCTCAGGGGTCTGGGAGTAAACAGAGGCTGGATTCTCACCAACACTTGATTTTTGTATCAAGGAGGAGTTGGTAGCACACTACATGTGTGAGTTTTCCTTAAGCAATTGCGACTGAGGCAAAGATTTGTCTGCAAGTGTACAAAGACTGAATTATTGGTCACTAAGATTCATTCTCCTGTAGTAGTATTGTACGTCCACATTCTTTCCGTGGCCTTAGGGTGCAAAAAATAAAGGTTTCTGCTTCTTGACATTAAGCTAGGCCATCTAACTCGCTTTGGTTGGTGGGACGTTAGCCAAGTGAGGAAAGCAGAGGACTGAGATGTGCTGGTGAGGTTAGGGTTGTGCTTTGTTTCTGCACCAGGAGAATACCATATCCCGGGAGGCTGCTACGTCTTCATCTCAGACACCAGAATGAAATGCCTGGAGTGAAGCTACCCCCACCAACCAGCAGATGTGTGAGTGAGAAATAAACACTTAGAGTGGTGTGCCACTGAGATTTTGTGGTGGTTTGTTATGTAGCAAGATCTGACTGATACAAAGAGAAATGAGTCATTTTGATTTCAGGCCTGGTTGACATTGCCAGTTGAGGAAATTACTTGCTGCTTTTGAACTGCAAGGCAGACCGTACCAAAGTTTAATATGCAAATAGGCTACTACCTAGAAATTCAGGTTTGTGTTCCTCAACTGACATGTATAAAATGCTCACGGCAGCTTCATTCACATGCCAGAAGCTGAAAATAACCCAGGTGTCCTTCAGTCTATCACAGGAGGGTAAGGAGGAAATCGGAGTGAGAAGCAGGAGGGTGCTGGGGATGAAGAGAGAGGAAGAATGGCGGCAGGGGTTCTCTGTGCACTCACATTGATGTGGGAATAGGGCCTGGCCTGACCTGGCTGGGAGGATGAACATGACCTTGGGGAGATGGCCTTGACCTGACGTCAGTCTGGGGCACGAAATTCCAATCGATCAGAAAACTCTCATGAGAACAGAATCCAGATAAATATGAATGGCGCCACGAGCTCTGTCTTTCTTTTTTCTTTTCTTCCTACAGTGCCTCTAGGGAAGGCACCTCCCTGCTCTCTCCCTTGGAAGATGGTATCTGCATACCCAGCCCCAAGGCTGTCATGCCTTTTTGTGATAACCCCTGCAGTGCCTTTTAGGCCCAATGCACATTTTGCTGTTTCTATTGTTATGCTCAATTTTCCTTTTCTTCTTTTCTCTATAAATTTGTTTTTTTGTTTTTTTTTTTTGGTGGTGCCGGGGATCGAACTCAGGGCCTTGTGCTTACAAGGCAAGCACTCTAATCACTGAGCTAAATCCCCAGCCCCTTTTCTCTATAAATTTAAATAAAACTTTAGAACTACTTTTTGTCCCCCTCATTCAATTCTTTGCTTGAGGAGGGGAAGAACCCAGGAATATTGGAACCCATCCGATAACAACATCTCTGTGTTCTGTCCCCCACACCCTAGCTTCCTTGGTCTCCCTCTGCTCCATACCCTGCCTCCTCTTCTTGGGAGTTTTTGGGGTTTGATCCAGGTGCCTTTTCTCTTGACTTGGAAACTTTCTCAAAGCAGTAATATGGGGGCAATTTTAGGACTCATACAATTTGTTTTCCATCTCCCAGAGGTCATTGTCCATAGTTACCGAGTGCCCAGTGTCTTGAAAGCTATAATATTATGAATTTTGGTCAGGGTTTTGTTTGTTTTCACAGGGAAGGTAAATCTGGTCCTTGTTAAGCAATCTCGGCTGGGAATGGAGTTCTTATAGGACTGACCTGGAGAAAAGCTTTCTGTTTAGCTTCCTGGAAGCAGATCCTGAGACAAGGACCCACATACAGTAGTAATTGGAAAGGTTTGTGACACAAAGAAGGGAAGAAAGCCAAGCAAAGCTATTGTCTCCTACAGCATCCCACAGAGGACAGCTTTACCATGATCCCAAGGAGGAGCTCTGAAATGTAAGTAGTACCTCCAAGATGTCTGCAGGACAGCAAAGGAACTGGCTTTTCTTAGCCCCACTCCCACTTGTCATTGATTCAGGGCTGTCATTTAAGAAGGGTCCAAATATTACAGTTAAGGGGCTTGGAGATAGGGAAATCATACGGGCAGTTTGAGATCTCTGTCATACGTACTGTACATGTATGTTTACTTGGAAGAATGGGTTGCACAGAAGTGACGAAATTTATTGAGGAAAGAGTAGCACCTATATCTGCTAGGATTTGATGAAGTCCATTGTCTATATGTATAGGTGATTTACTTAGATGTTTAAGTGTAAGGCAGAATATTGGGTGCTTTTTGCTTCATCGGAACACTGTCATTGATCTAACTTGAGAGACTTTTCTTTGTCTTGGTTTTTCTTTTGCAAAATGCTGTGATCTTTTTCCAGTGGTGCTGAGGTTTATGATCTGTAAACATAGGTCTTTGTTAATAAGGATGCTCGGTTGGGAAGTGGGACATCTAGCTCTTTGATCTACGAGGCTCTAATAGTCAGGCTCTGCTATTGTCCTTCTCCCAGACAAAGAGGGCTGGCAGGAGATTATCTCTCTATTTTGTTCAAGTCACATGTTCCCCAGATAATCCTTGCTGAAATTAGGCTATTTATTGAGATAGGCCAAGAATTGGGATTCTGAGTTTATATTTAAGATTTGGGAGTCTCTTCTGGAAGAGGTTTAGATTCAGATGACCCAGATGCTTTGGGGTCCGCAGCTTGTCAGATGACTGTCTCCAAACGCAGACCTGAAAATTTGCATGTCCCACAGAAAACCAGCGAGAAGACTGTGGGCACAGGATTGAGATGCAAGGACAACTTAACCCAATTTTATTGGTGACCCGCAGCAGAGTTTTCTGAATAGATTCTAGTCTAGTAAGAACCACAAACTTATTGGTCTACAGGGCCATCTTGTAGAGCCCCTGTGGGGTCTTATGGCCGTGTCCTTCTCTGTGATTCTTCTTCCTGGATAAACAACAATTTCGACAGTACAGCACAATATGGAGGAACAAAAGGGATGGCAAGGAATGGTGGACTCTACAGAGAATGCAGAGGAAGAGGAACCAATAACAAAATCTGAATATAATAAATAGTAAAGAATCCGATGCAAAGAGAGTGGAATTCTAATCCAGTGCTGACTTATCACTTTGGTGTGGATTCAACAAGACAAGATCAGCAAGGGTCAAGGGGCCTCTACGATGTCCACATCTGCCCGAAGACTGTGGTCCAAGGCGATGGGCAGCATATCTCAGTGGGACATCCAGGGAGAGTGTAGAAATAAATGAAGACCTCAAAAATGAGAACAAACAGAAGCTATTTATTCAGAGCTTGCTACAGCAAGGGAGTCAGCTACCAGCACTTGTGTTCAGCAGGCAATGAGAAGCTTCACTTTGCTGTGATTGGAGGTCGTTGGCATGCAGACCCCCGAGGTGGCTAACGGGAAGAGCAGCACTCTATGTGATTGGTGTAAGAAGCATGTTTGACTTTCTTTGTGTTGTTGGATGGGAAGGGGGATTTAGAAAATATATCTCCAGGTTCTTTATTCGTGCAGGCAATGAATTGCAGGAGCGAATTTTAGGGCATTGGGAAAGTTTATTTAAATAACAAAAGGGAGACCGGTTTGGCCAGGTGGGTAAAATAACTAGCTGATGCTGTAATTAGGAATCTGAAAAGGCCTAGGAGACTAGGGAGTAGGGGGCAAGCGCGCAAGGCAGAGGGGAGAGCGCCGGGAGAGAGGGGGTGAGCGAGGGTGCAAGAGAGGCAAGCGAGGCAGGAGTGGCAAGAGCGACAAGAGCGGCAAGAGGACGAACTCGTGGTCGTGGTGCCATTCATATTTATCTGGATTCTGTTCTCGTGACAGTTTCTGGATCCCATGAGAAGAGGGGTGATTGGAATTTTGCGCCCCAGGCTGACATCAGGTCAAAGCCACTCCCCAAGGTTATGTTCATCTTCCCAGCCAGGTCAGGCCACGCCCTAATCCTATATCATTTGGTTAGTCTTGAGTTGGAAGCAAATGCAATACTACAGAAGATGGAGATCATTGACCAATTCTCGACCATCCTGGGCTGATTACTGCAGGGGCTTGACTTACTGGGTTGGTTGCTGTGCACTGCGGGTCAGAGTTCTGTGGTTGTACATGGCCTAGCCCTTGTCCTTTCACATATTAAATCTCCCAGGACATGCTGGTGTCTTGCTCCAGGGCATTTACAGTCTGGGTAAGGAAGTAAGATATATACTCAAGGATAGGACTGGTTATGTCTGGGGTACAGGGGCCCATCAGAGATCAGGGCGAGGGGTCAGGCAGTGAGCAGAATGAGGGTCAAGCTGCGGGTAGAGTGAGGTTTGGATTGTATGAGGTGTAGGGTTGGATTGTGAACAGGTACATGGTCAGAGTAGGGCAAGGGGATTGACCAGCAGCTTCTTTCTGCAGATGCGTTACCTATGCCGGGCTGACTCAGTGGCGCAGGCCCAGTGAGCCTCATCTCTAGCCAGTCTTGTTTAAGGTCATTCTCTTCCTGTTTTCTTAACATCTCCTATGACACTGAGGCCTCTCTTGGCTGCACCTGGTTCCTTAGGGGAGTGCTTTTAGGTATAGACTAGGGTTGGGGAGGAAGTGGCAGGGCTTTGATAACTGGGGCCCAGGGTGAAATTACAGCCTGCAGGCTCTTCCTGCTGTGTGACAGAAGTGTCATCCCACTTGGGAGGAAGGTGTGTGGATGAGCCAGAACTGCCCCCTGCCATTGTATTAAGAGTCAAGCTGCTAGGATGCCACAGGTGTGAGGGGACAATAGGAGTGTTAGGGCCTTTGTTCCTTCCAGTGAGCTGTTTAATGCATTTCCTTCTCCTTAAGCGGCTGACTGGGGGTAACAACAACCCGCAGTCTCCAGCCACTGCTGGGCCATCTTCTCGGATCAGGGGGTGGTGAACACAGCAGAGCAGGTCCTGCTTCCGTAGAGAGAGAGATAAGGAAGCAAGGTGCATTCAGCTGGTGATGAGGGAGCTCAGGGAAACTCAACAGGCTGATGTAGTGTGGAGGCAAGCTTCTTGAGCTACTTAGAGCATCTCTCACTGCAGAGATGACATCTGAGCTGTGACAGAGTTGCAAGAAGGAGACAGGAGAAGAGGCCACGGTTTTGAGACAGGAACTAGTGTGGCTGACAGGGCCAGGCCGTGGAGAATTTGTGGCCCATGGTTGAGGACCTGTGTTTTCTCCAGACGGGGAGGGGAAGCCATTGAAGCCCAGAGAGAGCTTGTGGATACCCAGGGAAGGCCTAAGGCAGGTTTCCCAGGAAGAGAAGTGGATGGATTGAGATGATTTTGGAGGTGATCTGATAAGACTCCTGATGGATATGGAGGTGACATCAGGGCTGAATATGGAGGGTGATATGGAGGGGAAGGAAGGTTCAAGGACAGCTCTTGAATCTCTGACTTATACAACTGGCTGCATGGTGAGGGCTGCTGCCCACTGACATGGAGATGGATGTTGGGCAAGGGGAGGAGTTTGGGGAGGAAAATTAAGAGTTGCAGTTTGAGCTGGGCTTGGTGGTGCGCACCTGTGATCCCAGCTCTCTGGAAGGCTGAGACAGGAAGACTGCAAGTTTCAGCCCAACCTGGGCAACTTAATGGCTTCCTGAGACCCTGTCTCAAAAATAACCAGTAAGAAAGGGCTAGAGATGGGATGAGTATAGTAAATTTGAGATACACTGAGATATTCGGGAAGAGATGTTTTAATGTCCAGATTGGAGCCCTGGGAAGGGATAGATAGCACACAGATGAAAATGGATGAGATCACTTGGGAAGATGGTACAGATAGAGACGAGAAAAGCAGCTTTAGGGACACAGCTGCAGGGACGCAGAAGAGGAACTGCTGGGGAGGTACCTGGGAAACCTGGGGGGTGTGTGAGTTGTTTAGTTGTTTTTAATGTTCCCAAGGGAAAAAAAAAGCTTTTCACCCTGGGAATGTGCTGAATCAAGCCAAATACGGACAGCCTTGCAAATGGGATCTTCTGGGAAATTACCAGACAGGTCAAATAGTGATAGTTCTTTAGGACCGAGGCTCTGAAAGTGCTCCAGCCCATTCTGCGCCCGGTAGCTGCCAGCCTGGTGCTGTTCCTGATGAGTGTGGCCTCTTCCGTAAGACTTCTGGGGCCTTGGAGAGTGTGGGTGGGATGAGCACAAGTGAAATGTCACAAAGCTCAAATCTTGATGAGATTCAGAACTTTTTCTTGAATAAACACTGTTAATACAGTGGTTAATTTTTGGAGTTTGGAAAAAATTAATTCTTTTTTTTTTTTTTTTGCTGATTTTCTCATTACTTTTCCATGGGAGAGAGGTCTGTCCTCTGTATTTTTGCTGAGGTCATCTTATTATGGTTTTATTTTTTAGTTTTAACTTTTTGTGCTGGAGATTGAACCCAGGGCTTCATGCACGCGTGGAGCCACTCCCATCCCAATCATGTTATTTAACATATTGTTTTAGGCATTTTCCCCAAATTTTTTTCAGTACTGGAGATTGAACCCAGGGCCTTTGCACTGAACTAGCTCCCGATTCCTTTTTTAATTTGTATCTTGAGACGGGGTCTTGCTGAGTTGCCCAAGATGGGCCCAGATTTTGAATCCTCCTGCATCAGCCTGCCAGAGCACTGGGATTACAAGTGTGCACCACTACACCTGGCTTACTCTTTCTTTCTCAATGACAACTCTCTTGTTCTGCTTAAATCATCCCACCTACTAGCTAGAAAGTACCAAGATACCCACTCACCAAACGGTCCCCACTTGCCGACAGATGTGCCCCCAGAGCTGGTCTTCACACTGGTGTTGGAATTACAGGTGTGTGCCAGCATCCCTGCCCATATTTTGCTTTTTTTTTTTTTTTTAAAAAAAAAACCTTATTTTTGTTGTTTTTGTTTTTCCTCCTTTTCGTTTTTCTTTAGCAAGTAAATTCCATAGACTGTGTAACATATTTTCTACTGTACACATCAGGACTTCTGTGATACCTACTTGACTCATTTTAAGAGGCTAAGAATAAACTGGATTCAAGAGTTATCAGCCAGGCCAATCTAGTAGAAAGTTTTCCCACACATTTTACTTAATGATGTGAGTGGCCTTTAGTTACCTACTTAATTATTGCATCAGGGTGTGAAATCATGATTTTCTAAAATTGTCATTCTTTCTGTATTTATTAGCTGTGATTCCTCTATGAAGTAGAACTTTTTTTCATCAATTGCTTGGTTATTCTCAAATACAGTTATACAGGAGCAGCAAAGTAGAAGCTTAATTCTTTATTCTCATTTCTTTTATTGTGGTAAAAACATAATGTAAAATTTGCTCTCAAGAGTTTTGTGTGTAGTCCAGTAGCAGTACATACATTTACATTGCCATGAGATGGATTTTCAGGAATTTTTCATCTTGTAAGTATGAAATGCTCTAACCATTAGATAACCACCCCTCTTTCTACTCCCTGTTTCCCCCAGCCCGTGGTAACTACCATTCTACTTTTTATTTCTATGAGTTTGACTAGTTTAATTACCTTGTGTAGGTGTAATAATTCAGTCTTTGTCTTTTTGTGACTGGTTTATTTAAGAGAGTGTCCTCAAGGTTCATACATGTTGTAGCATGTGACAGGATTTTCTTCCTTTTTAAAGGCTAAGTAATAGTCCATTGAAATAAAGTAAAATGTTGTATTCCAGCAATGGGTTAATGGACCTTTATGTTGTGTCCACCTTTCAGCTCTTCTGAATAGTGCTGCCAAGAGCCTAGTTGTGCAAATATCTTCTTAAGATCTTACTTTTATTTCTTTTGGATATATACCCAGAAGTAGGTGTATCATATAGTAGTTCTATTTTTAGCTTTTTGAGACACTTCCATACTGTTTTCAATATTGATAGCACCATTTTATAATCCCACCAACATGGTCCAGGAATTCCAGTTTCTCCACATGCTTACTACCACTTGTTTTCAATTTTGTTGGTTTTTTGATAGTAATCATTGTGTTAGTCATTTTCTCATTGCTCATTTCTCACTGAGACACAATACCTGACAAGCATGACTTAAAGGAGGACAGGTTTATGTGGCTCACATTTTTAGTCCATGATTGGCTGGCTTAAGATAGAACCGGCATGGCGGAAGGGCCTGCTGTAGGGGATGATGTTCGGCTCATAGTGGCCAGGAAGCAGAGGAAGAAAGGCGGACCCAAAAAGGGAAACCTACCCATCTGAGCCCCCACTGACTCACCTCTTCGCACCTCCTAAAAGTGGCTCAGCTATAGCACCCTCATGATTCAGTCACCTTCCGCAAGTCCCATCTATGAGTGCATGAGGCCTTTCAGGCACATTCTTGCTCTAACAGTTAACTCAGTGACTATAAAGTGATACCGCATTGAGTTTTTATATTTTTATTATTATTTTTTTGTTTGTTTTTGCTTTGGGTGCTGGGGATTGAACTCAGGGGATTGCTATTTTTATTTTTTTAATTTTATTTTGTTAGTACATGTTTGCAGTTCACACAGTTTACAATCATCTTGGGAAGTGGCTACATGTACATATTACACTTTTTTTTTTAATCCCTTCCCTGCACTGCTCTGGTTCCCTTACAACCTTTTACGTATTTGTTGATATTATTTGTCTTGGCTCGTGTGATGGCATATAATGTTCACATTGGTTGGAGTTACTAGGACCCTGTACATGGCACGTATTTATTCCTCTCACTTCCTCTTCTCCTCACCCCTCATCCTTGTTCCCTTGGACCATTTCCCTATTGGATGAGGTCTGTCCCCTTGTCTCTTTCTATCCAATAGTTATCATTTTCTTTGTTTGCACTTTGCCTCATTCAAATAACAGAGAACATGTGGTATTTAAGCTTGTGTGTCTGATTTATTTCACTCAACGTTATATTTTCCAGGTGCATCCATTTCCCTTCAAATGCCTCAAATTTCTCATTCTTTATAGCAAAGTAGTATTCCATTACATATAGACATCACATTTTGTTTATCTAGTCGCCTGTTGGTGGGTATACAGGCTGCTTCCAGGATTCACCTGTAATGAATTGTGCAGCTACAGACATTGGTATGCATATATCATTGTAGTATGATGACTTAAGTTTAAGTTGTTGAATTGGTCAGGGACTAGCTTGCAGGTCGGAGCATCCTCACTGGGTTTTTGATCTGCATTTCTCTGACGATTAGTGATGTTGAGTATTTCTATGTATGCCTATCGACCATTTATGTATCTTTTTCATAGAAATGTCTATTCATGTCTTTTGCCCATTTAAAAAATCGGGTTATTTGACTTTACTATTCTTGTTGCTGTTGTTGTTGAGTGGTAACTTTTTATATATTCTGGATATTATTGAACCTATGACTTGCAAATTTTTAGTCTGATTGTGTGTTTTGATGCTCAAAGGTCTTTAAGTGGAACGTTGTCTATTTTTGGCTTTGTTGCATGTGCTTTGGGTATCATAGCCAAGAAATCATTGCCAAGTCCAGTGTGATGAAGCTCTTTCCCTTTGTTGTCTCCTAGGAATTTTACACTTGTGGGTCTTACATTAGGCCTGTAATCCATTTTTAGTTAATTTCTGTAAGGTGTAAGGTGATGCTCCCACTTCCTTTTTTGCATGTTGATATCCAATTTTCCCAACACCACTTGTCAAAGAGATTGTCCTGTCCCCACTAAGTGGTCTTGGCAGCCTAATCAAAGATCATTTGACTAAATGAACCTGTAGGTTCAATTCTGGGGTCTCTGTTATATTCCATTGGCCTATTCATCTGCCTTTATGCAAAGTTTCATATTTTTCTTTTATCAGTTTCCAGAATAAGAATTTAGTATCTGTTATGGTCCAGATCTTAAATGTCCCCCAGAAGTTCATTTACTGAAAACTTGGTCCCCAGCTGAGCACCGTTGAGAGGTGGTGGAAACTCCAGGAAGTAAGGCCTAGTTGGAGGAAGTAGGTCACTGGGGTTTGAAGGGGATATCTTGCCCTTCTCGCTCCCTTTCTCTCTGCCACTTGTCCTCCATGAGGTGGGCTGCTTTGCTCCACCACATGCTACCCCATAACTTTCTGCCTCACCACAGACCCAGAAGCGACACAGCCAAGAGACCATGGACTGAAACCTCTGAAACAGTGAGCCAAAATAAGCTTTTCCTTCTTTACATTGCTTTTCTCAGGAATTTTGTCACTGCTAACACAGTGTCCTAATTCCATTAGTTCTTTAAAAAATTCCTTAGGTATTCATGGATTCTTAAATTTTTTGATGTGCTTTGAAACACTACAGTCATTGTCCTGTCTTTGTCCAGTAGGGAGGTTTCTTTAAGTCAGCTCTGGTGCCAGCTTGTTACTCTAGAGCAATTCAAATCCAAGATATCCCCAGCCCACCATGTACATCTCTTGCCTTAGGCCTGAATTTAACTATTTCTCCGAGGAGTCCTGGTTAGCTTTAATTTTACAGATCACAACGCAAGTGCTAATTTCTTTGGTCTAATTATCTATCACTACATAATAAGTCACCCTAAGTGTGAAGCTTAAAATAATAGCAATTTATTATCATATTCTCATAACAGTTCTGGTAGTTGATCTGGACTCTGATGGTTTCCACTTGAGGGATCTCTCACATGAATATAGACTGGGGTCTTCTCACTTACATGTCCAATGTCTGGACTAGAAAGACTCACACTTCTGAGGGTTGGAATGGCTGAGGATCCTTGGGCATCCCTGTCTTCCCCACCCTCTGTGTGCTCTTGTCTCCTGGCAGCCTCAGCACACCTTGGGTTATATGGCAACTGAAGGTGCCCAGGGCAAGTGTCCCAAGAGCAACTGGCAGAAACTATATGGCATTTTCTATTTTAGCCTTGGAAGTCACAAAACATTAGTTCTACTGTATTCTAGCCCACCGTTCATGAAGGCAGGGGATCTTCCAAGCTAGGTTCAAAAAGGGAGGAGACTTTGACTCAGTGTCTTGATAAAAGGAGTCTCAGCGAATTTTCAGGCATTTGTAGACATGCCTTATTACCAGCATATTGCCTTTCCAGTAGATGGAGTTTGAAAATACATACGTAAGAATAGGAAGAGAAACTTAATCGTAAGTTTGGTGTGGCATTTCCAATTCAAGTTAAAATTTACAGAGTTTTATTCAAATTTATTTGATTTTATATTTCTACTTCTTTTATTTTAGCCTGAAGAATCAGTTTTATTCTTTATAACCTTAACATAGTTGTTTATTTGTTTTATTCTAATATGTATATGTATGCCTTTCAGAACAATAGGTCCTCAAACATGTCATGTTTAATGCCCAGAACCTATAGATACGTCATGTTACATGTCAAGGGAAAATTAAGATTGCAGGTAGAATAAAGATTGCTTATCAACTGACTTTAAAACAAGGATTATCCAAGTGGACCCAATGTAATCATAGGTTTCCTTAAACAGGGACAAAAGTGGGCGTCAGAACCAGAGAGATGGTAGCATTAGAAAGACTAGACTGGCCATCACAGGATTCAAAGATGAAAGAGGGCCAGTTACTAATGAATGTAATGGGTAATATCTAGAACCTGTAAAAACCGTCTCTCTTAGAACCTTCAAAATTGGAGAAAGCCCTGGCAACACCTTGAATTTAATCTGGTGAGATCCATTTCAGACTTCTGACCTGCAGAACTGTAAGATTATAAATTTGTGTTGTTTGTGGTGATTTGTTACAGATGTGACAGGAAACCAACATACTAATGTGGCTGTCAACAATAAGATTACTGTGTACAGTTTAAGATTTCTTTGTAGCTCATTTTGTCCTTGGGATCTAACTTACAGATGCTGTGTCAAAATACAGTTTCTAAGTCATTCAGATTAACTACCCTCTGTGTGACCATTTTAGCCATTTTCTCATCACTAGGACAAAATACCCAACACTCACATTTTAGAGGAGGAGAAGTTTAGTTTGGCTCACAGTTTCCATACATGGTTGGCTGGCTCCAAGGCAGAAATAGGATGGCACAGGGCATGGCAGAGGAGAAGATGCCCAGCCCATGGCAGCCAGGAAGCAGAGAGAGAGGGGAGAAGCTGCAGACACACCCTCCCAGGTCACAGCCCCGGGACTCACCTCCGACCAGGCCCACCTCCTCACAGCACATGCAGCTTGTCAATGGATGAATCACTGATGAGTTCAGTTCCCCCGTGATCCTATCACCCTCCAAACACATGGGACTTTGGGGGACATGTTAGCTAAACCACAGTAGTGGTTATTCTCTATATGCAGTAAGACCACGTGATTCCATTTATTTTTAGAAATTGCTTATTTTCTTTTTGAATTAAAGTATTTAAAAAAATTACATGGCAGGTTGGGAATTTAGCTCAGTGGTAGAGCACTTGCCTACCAAGCACAAGGCTTAGAGTTTGATCCCCAGCGCGCGCACGCGCACGCACACACACACACACACACACACACAAATTACATGGAGAGTCTGGGGGTATATGTAACTTAGTGGTAGAGCACAGAGGCTGTGGGCTCAATCCCTAGCACCTCTGCCCCATCCCCCATTACACGGAACATTTAAAGGAGTCCAACATTCCATTCTGTCTCCCATATTTTTTCTTATTAACTATTTCAAAATTAGTTTTTTGGCTTACCTTCTTTTGCCATGCATAGTTTGCTATAGACATTTTCTTGGGGATTTAGCTCAGTGGTTAGAGTGCTTGCCTAGCAAGTGCAAGGCCCCAAGTTCGATCCCTGGCACAAAAAAAACAAAAAAGGAAAAAATGCACATTGCTTTTTTAAACTAAAAATGTTTTGGAGATTATTTTGTTTTTTATAGCAGCATAGTACTCCATGTGTAGATGAACAGTAAGTAGTTTAATCATGTCCCTATTGTTGAGTATTTGAGTTGTTTCCAGTATTTCCTTGTTACAAGTAGTACTGCCACAACTTGCTTTGTTCATGCCTCTTATATTTTTGCTACTGCAGTGTTGGGATTGAATCCTAGATGAGCTTGCTGCATCAAAGAGCAAGTGAACATGTGGAGTTTCCTGAATATTGTCAAGTGAGAGGGCTTTTAAAAAGTAGGTGGTTATCAGAGATTATTTGTAAGACGGCAAAGTCCAAAATGTGACCTTGGGGGATGGTTGGCAAAGGAGAGAGGGGAGAAGGGGTGTTAGCATCAAGACTATGGCTTCAAGAAGGCTCTATCTGTGGATGTTGAAATCATAAGAACTGGGAACGAGGGAAAGACTGTCATTAGGTGCTATAGTGTTAACAAATGAACCAGAGTGACCAGGAGGTTAATGAATAGCAGCAGTGAGGAGCAGGAGACTGTGGCAAAGTCATGTGACACAAAGGAGGTGGAGTTTCGGCAAGCCAGTGGGGAGATCAGGGCTGGAAAGTAAGGAGAACTACCTGAGACTGAGATTCTGGGGAGGTGAGGCCAAGAAACAAAACAAAACAAGAAAAAAACAGGCAAGCAGAAAGAGGGCTCAGGGAAGGAGCATCCTAAGGGACAGCTACGTTTAAAGGCAAGAGGTGAGTGGGATGTTCTGAGGGGAGTTTGCAAGTGCAGGAGTGGAAGGGTGCCATGGAGTATTTGGCAGGCAGGTGGAGGCGATGGTTTGCGTCACCAGATAGGAGGGATACAGAAGGACTGAGCTGAGGACTTGGGAGCTGTGGGAAGACTGGTGCTAACTGAACATAGATAAGTGCGGCGGACACATGGTTGGCTGCCTGTATATCTCCTTCGCCCTGCCTTGCCCCTAATTGAAAAAGCCTTGGGATGGTCATGGTGTCTATCTTCAAGCCTTGTGCTTGTCCTGTCTCTAGCCCTAGGGAATGGGTCCTGATTGGTTAAAGCCATTATGGAAATATTGTATTTCTATCCCATGTTAATTTTATACATAAGCAAAAGATGCAATTCTGTCCAAGGGAAAGTAAATATATATGCTGGGGGCTTAAGGGAGGTTTATTTTCATATTCTTCACAAAGACACAAAAAAAAGGTAATCACCTTTTTGCTTCCAGAAATATTCATTTCTAGTGTAGTGCTTTGAATTCTACAGCCATCTTGGGATCATGAGGTGACCCAGATTGACTGGTGGACATGCTGGGGCTGGCAGGACAGAAAGGTGGGAGGGACCTGGGTTGTCGTTGCTTGCATTGAACTACTGAATCAAACAGCCCTGGAGCTGCCTTCTTGTCACAAAAAATAATAAATGCCTTTATCACTTATTTGCATACCTAAATGTCACAACTGACACCATGAAACTGGAGGAGGTTGAGAAATGTACTAATTTGCCAGAAATATTACATCTCCAACAACATATGGATGCGCCACGAATAAAGAAAGAGATACATAGATGTGTGTGTGTGTGTGTGTGTGTGTGTGTGTATGTGTATACACTCGTGTATATTTTATCTATAAAAGGAATACCCATGTGAAGATAAATGGTCAGGGGCACTGTTGGAAGAGAGACCTACTTTATCATTTCTTTTTATTATTTTTTCACAGTTTGCCTTTTGTGTAATTTTGCACCTTGTGCACGCATCATCTATTTATTCTGACAGGACAAAAACGAATAGCACAGTTAAAATAGGTGTCATGTATAGTAAAAAACTTTAGCGAAGTTGTAGAAAATAAAATTAGTGATAAAGAGAGCAAACTTAAGAAGCTTTCCCGGGATGCCCATGGAACAGGTCAAAGAGATAGAGAAGATACCAAGTCCTGACAGAGCCCATTGCGACAGTGTGATGGAAGCGATATCAAAGGCATAAAATACAATGCTTTCCTGATATGAGAAATGATCAAAAGAGTTGAACTGTGTTTTAGTAAAAATAATTATAAATAGCAAGGTAAGTCGATGCATCCTAGAAGTTTCATAGCTTGTGTGTATCAAGAGAAGAAATTTGGTCTGGATTTAGCGCTTGCCTTGATGAAGGAGGTGGGGAAAAGGCTGAACCACCATTTCTTAAGTGAATGTTACACTCAGCATTGCTTTAGGAGACTGTTATGGTTTAGATCTAGATGTCTCCTCCAAGCCTTGTGTGATCACAGGCAGGGCTTTTGGGACGTCATTGGTTTTAGGAGAGTTTATAGCTAAAGGTGCCTCTAGGAGGCGGGGCCTGGTCAGAAGAGGCGGGGCCTGATGGGAAAAGGCGGGACCTGATTGGAAGAGGTGGGGCTTGGGGGCTGTCGGGGAAGAGCTCCTTCCCTGGCTGCGCCTTCCTGCCTTCCTTCCTGGACGCCAGGACAGAAGAGCTTTCCTTTGCCCAGGCCCTTCCATCATACCTTCCAGCCTTGGAGCCAACTCTGGGCTAAAAATGTGAGCCAAAATAAATCTCTCCCTTCTTCAAGTTGTGGCTGTAGGGTATTGCATCCCGGTGACTGAAAAGTGACTCAGACAGACCGATGGATATTCTTTAAAAGAAAGATACCTTCATCAAACGTGCTTGAAACATGCTACAGACTCCATGCTTTCTTTGGAAATTTACAAAGCTCATGAACTTAGTAAAAAATAAATTCTTTATCTTAGCTTACTTGTATTTCCCAATAACAGATGTTATGCCTTTATTAATCTCCACAGGAAACTGTCTTGTGTACTGCTACTTTGAAAATTAGTCACAGTCTACGGCCATACCACCCTGAACGCACCCGATCTCGTCTGAAAATTAGTCACAAAGGTCTAGCATTGTGACCCAAGAATTCTGAGGTCCACTAAGTTGTTCATCTGCAAATGTAACAGGAATATATTATCCTCACCTTGATATGCAAAGTTTGTAAAATATTCCATTCACATTTTTTGTTTTGTTTTGTTTTGTTTTTTTGAGACGGGGTCTCTATGTAGTCTAGGCTGGTCTTAAACTCTTGGTGATACTTCTGCCTCGGCCTCCTGAGTGCAGGGGTCACAGGCATGCACCACTGAGCTTAGCTACCCCTTCTCTAATAATACTGCAGTATGAACCATGAGCCTGAATTAGCACTCAGTGCTTATTTAGAAAGATGAAAAGGACCACAGGCAGTGGTGTGTGGTGGACAGATACAGGAGGCAGCTGGTTATCTTAACTTTTAGTCTCAATTAAAATTAAGTAAAAAAAATTAGTAAAAAATGAGAATATTTTCTATTTCCTAAGCCTCCTGGAGGAGGAAATAGGCTTAAAAAAAAAAGGAAATTAAAGTCAAGACAATAATAAAAATATACTGGTATGTATTATTTCAATTTGAGCTCCCCAAGAAGCACTAGCTGTGTATTTAGGGTTCGATCCCAGAAAACACTGCTTAGGAGTGGGGATGTGGAATAAGGGAGGGAAGGCAGCAAACTGGTTTTCAAGCCAGTTACTACTATGGGGAGCTGCAGCGTAATCCCATTAAAGAGCTCTGGGACCCAGTGCAGAACATACACTCAGAGTGATAACTCATTCCCCATGGGATGACAGAGGCGGGGTCATCTACATGCCCATTCCCATAAGCCACTGGTGTAGGCTGCTGGGGATGAGTGCTAAATCCCTGTCACTTCTAGCCTGGCCCCTACTCATGCAGGGAGATCCTCAGCAGCCTGCAGCAATGGTGAACCTTTTAAGAGCTTTCAGTGATACAAACAGCTCATTGCTGCAGCATGCACTATAGGTTTGCCACCACTGACCTAAGGGGAGCCCCGGGGAGGGGGCTGCAGGTATGTTGGAAGTCATGGAAATGGTTGGTTCTGAGGGGATACAGGTGGAACGCTGATGACACCCACTATGTTACAGACACGGTACTCATAGTCCTCAATAAAATCCATGTTCAGATGGAGATGCTTGAATGCTTAACAAAATCTCTTCCAAATATTCTCTCAGGATCTACCTAGTTCATGGGGGACAGCTCTAGCCCCCACTCAACTATGACTGCCCCATGGCCTGGCCTCATTCGGCCATCTGGTGCTTGTGGTCTTACTATTCTTGACACCTTCTTTTATTTCCCTCTCCACGTGTCCCATCTGGAGAGGGATTAGGAATGGGCAGATGCCGGAGAAGGACCTGTTAGTTGATAGAATTAAAGTCAGGGTGCCACAAGGTTTTTCACTCATATATATTCCCATTTTCTTCCGAAAATTTCATTTTAGAGCCAGAAACCTACTGATGAGAATGGTGTGTCAGGCAGAGCTACATAAATAAAGCTTGTGGATGGCAGCCAACTTCTTCTTAAAAATTAGATCCAGCACACTGCTTAGTGGAACTGCTCACATGGAGCAAGATCAACTGGCTTGAGTTTCTCCTGTGCCACTCCGAAGCAGCCCACCCTCTTGGGACATTCATGCTTTAAAAACACCCTCTTGGGGCTAGGGATTTAGCTCAATGGTTAGAGTATTCACCTAAAAACACCCTCTTATCTCAGAATCTTCTCTCTTCCCAGATGCCAGCCCCTCATGTCCAGGTCCTTATCTTCTGGGTGCCAGCCCCATCCAGCCAGGGAAGGGCTCCTGCAGCCTTTGCTGCCTTGGCTGGCTGTCCAGGTTGCTCCTTTGCTCTCTGACCTATGAGGAGACCTCCCAGAGCTGCTTCTTAGCTGCAGAAGGTGGCCTCCCGAGCAGAGGACAACACTCACTGGCCTAAGATGAGCTGTGAGCGAGGGGTCGAGAGAGAGACTCCTGGCCCTGCAAGATTTTCTATCTTTGCCTGCTGCCATAAACATGGCATGTTGAGGCCATACGCACTTCTGGGGAACAATTGGGGACCTTCGTTTTTCCATTGTCACTTTTCTATTTTTTTGGTTCACGGGAGGTAAAAGCCTTATAAAACTCAAAACAGTGCCTAGAACAACCCACTGCATGATCTCAAAAACCCGAGCGATCTGCCTGTGGCTTATTTTGTTGATAATATACAACAGAGCTGTCTGCATTTTTTCCCACTCAATTGAGTGACTTTTTGATGGATTTGACTGGTTGTTTTGGCATCGCGTAGGCACAAAATGCGAGCTGGGGCTCCACAGAGGCGGCGAAATCAGACATGAATAATAATCATAATAAACCTTCACAACATTTGAAAGTTCCCAAAGAGCTTTTCCCTACGTTTACCTTGTTTCATCCCAACATGCCCTATGACATAGACGGGACTGGCATTATGGCTTCTGTTGCTCTAATGGAGGACAGAGGAGGGCTGGAGATGGGCATTGGCTTATCCCCAGCCCTGATCAGACTGGAACCTCTCAGAGGAGGGGGGAGAGAGAGAGAGAGAGACAGAGAGACAGAGAGACACAGAGAGAGAGAGATAGAGAGGGAGAGAGAGAGAGCGCGCCTGATAAGGCATATATGGCAGAAGACTGGGGCTCAGCCTCTTCACATTTACTTGGGTAGCACCAGCTGTGGTCCTGATAACTAAGTTATGCAAGGAAAGCAAACATCAGCCTGGGACAAGACTCTGTGAGACCTGAGCCTACCCCGGGACTGGCAGTGGACCATGCGTTCACAAGTTGGCAGGGCAGGCTGCCTCCTCTCCCCGGGCTGGTCCCAGGCACAGCTGGGAGGTGGGTAACCTGGTCTTCACCGTCCCTCTGGGTTCCCTGCTCTGCCACGCCAGCTGTGCTAACAGCTCCTACTGGCCACGGGCACATCTTCTGCTCCACCTTGGCCTCGGTCTCTTTTGTCCTGGCTGCATCTTGCTGGCCTGTTGCCCTTCCCTCACCCGAGATTTCTGTCTGCTTCATCCCCCAGGGGCCTCCCTCCCTGCTTCCTCTCTCTGGCATCCATGACTGGAGCAAGCTGCTGGTCAGATGACAGCACCTCAGACCTCAGGTAAAATGCATTTGTTTGCACATGAGTCTTCTTGGGCAGGTGTCCCCTCCCAGCTTGACCCAAGCTGTTGACCAGCGATGTGAGCTTCCTGTTGACCTTTCCTTGGAGGATCTGCTCAAATCCTGCCTACTCCGGGAAGCCTTTCTTGATTGCTCCGGTTCACACCGATCTTGGGTTTTTGATCTAATGGGAAGCTTGAGCTGCGGTCCCTGGATTCTCCTCCTTCCTCCTTCTCCTCCTCCTCCTCCTCCTCCTCTCCCTCCTTCTTCTCCTCTTTCTTTTTGTAGTGGCATTTCATGTGCATTTATGGCTTGTGCTACAGAGAACACTATGCCTGACTCCCTTCCTCCCTCCTTTATAACAGCTGCGAAGCACTTCAGTGTCTTCGGACAAGAAGTTTACATATTTTCACCTAATAACAAGGGAGCGCACTTTTTCAAGAGACCAAATGATTATTTCCTCCAAATATACTGGTAAGAAATTCTGATCTGTTTGTAGCTGTTGCCCTGGGTTTCATTTCAGCCGCCAGGAGCTGTGTTCAAGGATGATGCCTCAAGGTCTCCCTGACTGGTCCGTCACCTGCCGCACTCTTCCGCCCTCAGCTGCTCCAGTCTCTCCTCTTCCATTCTGTCTCCCAGAGCCCGATTCCCGTGCAGACACACATTTTTGCTAACCTTCAGGTTCTTCTAAGAAAGTTCCCTCCACCTTCTTGCCTTGAGTAATGTCACTGTGGCCCAAAAATAATGCTCGTGTTGGATTCTTCCAGGCTTTACTTTTGTATCCTCACTTTATAATTCCCTTGAAAAAGATTTCCTCCTTCTTTGAGATACACACCATCTGCTCTCCCTCCAAGTCATTGGAAACCACATATTTTTGTTCACTGTCCCTATTGAGGGGCTTCGAAAATTCCTAGCCTCCTTACCCTCCGCTAGATCATCCTAAAATTGTCTAACCCAGAACGAGTTGAACACCCACTTGCACACCTACACTAGCATCAGTAGGCTGTTGGAGAGAATCATACCATGTAGGGATCCCTGTGAGGCTGGAGACAAGTGGCCTCCACCTCATTTAACTCCTTTCTACTCCTTTGAAGCCTCTCTTTTTCCTCCACCTTTTCTCCACCCACCTTCCCGCTCTCCTTCTCTCCCGACCCTGTGTCTGTCATCTTGTACATATAGTGGATTTCCTGTGTCCTTGCAGTTACTTCTTATTCTTATAAAAACCTCCCGGGGAAGTGACAAGCCCCTCCCTGGCCTTCCAGCCTTGGAGCCAGTGAGGTGGAGCGTGGAGGGCTGGACCTGGGGTCCGAGGACAGGTCTGGGTAGGACAGAAGCTCCCCCGGCTTCCTCTGCTCATGGCCCAGCTCCTGGGCTACAGGTGCCTTCTCTGCTCCTTCACCCTCAGGTGCAGGCAGCTGGTGTGAGGTCAACACGGGGCACCCAGCGGGCAAGCTGAGGTCTGATGGTGGCGCTGGCCACTGTAGCCCGACACAGGGCACAGGCTCCAGGCCGCCCTGGGACGTGTCGCTGCTCCCCTGGGAACCATGGGGACTCTGGGCCCTCCCACTCCACCCTCCCCCAGTTCCCTTGAAAAGCCCGACAGTCCCCGCCCCGCTGTGCCAAATGTGAATCATATTTTATTTTATGGCATTTTCTTTCGGTGAAAAACACATAGTTTGACCAATTAAAGTCTCTTTTGGACTAGGCCCCTGACAGAATTGGAGAGGCAGCTGAAAAGGACGTCCTGTTCCTGTGGCTTTTCATTCTCTTGCTCCTGCTTTTTCCCCTCTTGGTCACGGTTCAGATTTGGAAGCAGCAGCGGTGGAAGAAACCACATTGGGTTTGGGCTTTTGATGACTGGGGCCTCAGGAGGGGCTCAGAGAGGCCTCAGTGAGCTCACGGGGTGGAGGTAAAGGAGGGAAAGGAGCCATCCTGTCCCTACTGTGTGGGCCGAGAGTTGTAGAGGAGCTCACAGAGAGTGTGAGAGGCAGGGTGAGCTCAGAGAAGGCAGGCAGGGAGGCGGCATGGTGGGGCGGGGGACCCTTCGACCGCTGGACCTGCCTCAGGCTCCTGCCACACCTGTGGGAGTGAAGGGCTGTGGGTCTGAGCTGTGAGCATCACACCAGCGCTCTGGGCTTTGTGCGTCCTGGAGGTGGGGCTGGGGCAGAAGAGGAAAAATGAGACAGAGGTGAAGTAACTGGTGGATTAGGTCCTCAGCCCCTCTGGGGACTTCAGAATCTCTGAGCAAGGACAGGGTGTCCTGGGTGAGCCGGTGAGGCCAAGGTTGCACATATGTACCTCATTGTTGAGGGGACTCCACTTGTACCCACAGGCTAGAGAGGCCCAGGCAAAGTGGGTCACAGGAGAGGAAAATAAACTCGGACATCTGTGCATCTGGGACGGCGTCAGGTAATGCACACGTGTCTCAGTTTAGATCACCAAGAGCCCAGTCGTTCACTCACTCATTTATTCGATCATTCAGCAAACATTTCCTGGCAGCCTGCCATCTATTTTCAAAGCTGCAGGGATGTAGGTCAAATGAGTCATGGCCCCTCTCCCAGGAGCTCATGGTGCGGAGGGGAGACATTGATGCTGGGGGCCCTTCCGTAAGGCTGGGCAGTTACAGGGGCTTCCCCGGAGGAGGGAGCCTTGGAGTTGCATTTGAAGGGATTAGCTAAAAGGAAGATGAAGGGCTGAGGTGGTAAACTGTGAGTGCTCCACATGAATCAGTGAATGCAGGTACAGGCACAGAGATCAGAAGCAATGACAGTTTTGAGATATAAATGGTTTCACGTGGCTGGCACCAAAACTTTGAGATGGGCTCAGGGGCATGAAGCAGGAGCAAGAGGGCCTGGGGGAGGCCCACGGGGACTGTAATGGGGCCTGGTTTCCACAGGCAGATGGAGCAATACTTATCTGTCCATCTCCCTCTATCTGTCTGTCTGTCTGTCTGTCTGTCTATCTTTCTATCTGTTGAGTGATATGACCAGATAATAATTTAATAATTTTAAACATCCCACCCTGGCATCGGTGGATTGAGAGAGCCACACTGGGGGTTATGGCTGTGGTCGGCAAGAAGGGAAGAGGACTGGATTAGGACAGCAGCTTCAGAGATGGCGATGAGTGAGTGGTTTTCGTCCAGGCAGGAAGCTGAATGGAGAGGACACGATCAGATGGGGGGGGGTGAGACTGTGGTCACATCTTTTAGCTCACGCAGTTGGTGTGTGACCCTTGCTGCAGACAGAAGGAATTTAGTAGAGGCACAGATGTGGCCTCCTCTCTATAAAAGGTCCAGCCCAGAAGGAAAGGCAGGAACAAGACGTGGCAGGTGTGGTGTGTGCCACAGAGGGTGAGGGAGATGCCTGAAAGTGAGCGTGGTATCTTGCTGGGCTCCTGGGAGGTTCAGACTGCTGTAGGCCCTCCCGGGAGAGCAAGGAACCCAGATGGGAGAGACAGAGGGAAGAAAGCAGGAATCGGGGTGATCCCTTCTTTCCCAGACGGCAGGGCTACTGAGTGGGCATTGCTGGTTGAAGTCTGGCACATTTTACAGAGAACACAGTGGAAGAGCAGGATTGCAGGGCGTGGTGCCCAAGAGTCCTCCACGTGCCGATGTCCAGTGAATGACTAGTTAGGCACACATGGCGTCCATCAGAGGCTCATGGCTGCACATTCAGAGTTGGTTCTCTTAATATATCTGTGCTGGCAATTCATAATAGCTAAATCCTGGAAGCAGCCCGTATACCCATCATCAGATGACTGGAAAAAACAAAATGTGGTATCTAGATATAATGGAATACTGCTTGGCTATAAAGAATGACAAATTTGAGACATTTGTAGAAAAATGGATGCACCTGGAAAATATAACGTTGAGTGAAATAAATCAGACACACAAGCTTAAACACCATACGGTATCTCTCATTTGAGTGAGGCAAAGTACAAGGAAAGAAAGTGGTAAAGGATGGATAGAAAAGGACAAGGGGACAGTTCTCATCCAATAGGGAAATGGTCCAAGGGAACAAAGAGAGGGGTAAGGGAGAGGGGAAGGGGAAATGAGCAGAATAAACATGCGCCCTGTACAGGATCCTAATAACTCCGATCGGTGTAAACATTATATGCCATAACATGAGCTAAGACAAATATCATCAAGTACAAAAAAAGGTGATACGGGAACCGGAAGAGGAAGGGGGAGGAGGAGGGAAGGGGATTAAAAAAAACCCAAACTGTAATATATACATGTAACCACTCCAAGATGATTGTAAACTGCATGAATTGCAAACATGTACTAATACAATAAAATTTAAAAAAGAGAAAAAACATATCTGTGGTTGTTGAGGGCATGGGATGGGGCCATCTGGTAAAAAGAACCAATCTCAGAAATTGTCGATCTTTCTCTCTCCTCTCTCTCTGTGTGTGTCTATGTCTGTCTGTTTCCCTCTCTCCCTCTCTTCTCCCTCTCCCTCAGATAAAGCAGTACACAATTCTTTGGAGAGATGAAGCAGACACATAGTTAACATTCAAACAATACAAGATGATATACAGTAAATTGCAAGTTTCTTTTTATATAAATGTTAGCACACTATGTTTACTTTTCTACATCTATTCTTCAAAGTTTAACTAAATATCACGGATGTCATTCCTTATTCGAACTAAAAATCTACCTCTTTCTTTATGTAGCTGCATACTATTCCATCACATGCAAATTGAATTTTTAATCAACCAATTACACCAAAAAACAGGAATTCAGTATGTTTTCATATAAACAAAATTGTAAAAAATACCCTCATCTCTATAAACTTTATTTGGGGATTAATTTTGGCTGCATGCAGCAGAATATTCAAACAGTAGAGTCTTATTTTTTCTCATGTAATGAGAAATCTGGGGTAGGCAAATACTGACATTGATTTAGCAGCTCAGTGATACCACAGTGTGTTCTCCATGCCCTCTTTCTCATGCTTCTTCAGATGCAACAACCACATCCATATTCCAGGTAAGAGGTAGAAGAGAAGGTATATAGGGGAAAATATTTGTGTGTCACCAGACGAGTCTGTTAATCTTGTTAAAAATTTCTGGAAGCTTCCAAATAATTTTTTGCTTATGCTTTATAAGACCTGCGTCAAGCAAATATTTCTATCTGGAGGGAGGTCAAGAAATGGCTATTCTTGCTTCTGCCAGGAAAAAAAAAAGTCAGGTTTTGCTGTAAAGGAGATAATAGACACTGGGTCAATGTTTAGTAGATTTTATCTCTAGGACGAAATCTTACAACAGATTGACTTGCTCGAGTAAATCCTCATCGGCATTTCAAATTTTGATTGTATCAAATTGTTCCAAACCTCCAGAAGGGTTTTTACCAAGTACACTTCTACAGTACATGGGAGTGCCTGATTTCTCCTTGTTTTAATTTGCATTTCTTTTGCTTTGAGTGAGCCAGAACATCTTTTTAGATGGTGAAAATATTGGCATTTGAAAGGTGGTTGGAGAAGAAAATTCCATAAGGGAGAATGAGAAGCGGTGGATGGGAAAGGGGGGAAACCAAGAGAAAAAAGGTGGAAGAAAGGAAAGAGGAAGTTCAAAGAGAAGAGGCTATGAGGACACTGTCCGAGGTGGCACAAAGGTCAGATAGGGACAAAAGGGTGCCTGTTCAGTTTGGCGATGTGGCGCCTCCCCTCCTGTGAAATATTATTGTCTGTGTCATTCAGAGAGGTAAATGAATTCAAAGGGGTCAAATAAATTGCTCAGGGTCACAGATCTTGCAGTGGGAGAGTGAAGTTTGAATCTAGGTGTGTTGAGTCCCCAGAACCTCTGAAAGTAAATCCTACAGGTGCTGTGGTCGAGCAGAGTGTGTGCTTGGAACTATTGCCTTAAGGATACCAGAGGGCCCTTAGAGTTTGTGGGTCCACCTGGCCCATTTTGCAAATGAGGGAACCGAATTCCTGCATTAGTCAGCTTTCTCTTACTGTAACAAAATGTCTGAGATAATCCAGTTTAAAAGGGGGAAGACTTATTGTGGCTTACAGTTTTGGAGTTTTAGTTCATGGTTGGTTGGTTTGCTGTTTTGGGGCCTGTGGTGAGGCAGCCGTCATGGTGGGGAGCACATGGAAGAGCAAGCCTCACCTCATGGCTGAAAGTGAAAAAAGGAGAGAGGAGGAAGAGAGCAAATGCCCATGGTGTGAGGGGCGCACCCCCAACGACAGACCCTCCCCAATCCCTGCCTCTTAAGTAGTACCACAGGCTGGAGACCAAGCCTTTAACATATGGGCCTTTGGGGGAATGTCCCAGGACCAAATATAGCAACCCTGTTAAGGTGAAGATACTTGTTAGAAAATATGAAGGCTCAACAAGAATCCAGATCTAACTGTGTGGTCAGGGTTGACTTTGTAGGATCGCTCCTTTCTCAAGTAGGGAACACCAGTCAGTAGCTTGTGCGGAACAGGACACATCTGAGGCTTTCAGCACTGTGGCTAAAGTAACATACTTGCACCCTACAGAAGGCCCCAGACCCTTGAAGAAAGAGACTTGGACCTAACTTGTGTATTCAAAAAAAGATCAGGCTATTGGTAAATTCTGGGTCCTGTTGACACCCCTTGGGAAATGAACTGGGGATTTAAGCCAGATCCTGTACCCTTCTGAAAACTGCTATTTCACCTTCTCTTATGGTAGATCCTCTAAATTGCCTTATCTGAGGTCACTAATGTGAGTTATCATCTCTTTTTGCCTCTTAATAAAGCCAACCAGATGGTCATACCTGTAGGCCGTTTGATGGTTCATACACCTATTCATTTAAAACATTTATTTTTACAGTTAGGCTTAAATTAATTTACTGTTAGTATAACAAGATATGGGTTAACACCCAGATAATCCCACTTGAGGATTAGGGTGGCAATGTACCCAGCCTCAGAAGACAAGTTATGATTTGCTAAGCTAGTCATGGTAGTATGTTTTTTTGGCCACTATTAACTTTCCCAGAAACCCTTGCAATTGAATGGTGGTGGAGTGGGGTTAGTCATGTGACACAGTTCTGGCCAATGAAATGTGGGTCACAAGCATGAGAAGAGTATGTATTGGCATTCCACCTTCTTTCTGCCTTGAATGTGGATATGGTGCCTAGAGCAGAGGCAGACATCTTGTAAAGGGAAGTGGATAGCCTGACGATAGAGGGGCAGAAAGGCAAGTCCTTGATAACTTTGCTACCAACTCTGTGTTTCCAATCTCCAAGTTTCTTGTTACATGACATAGTTAAACACCTTTAGTCACTGTCACTCAGGTGTTTAAGTACATGTAGGTTGAAAAAAATTCCTGTTATATTCTCAGGCTTTTTATTTATACCAAGGCTCACTCATTGTACATCAAATTGCAGCCTTCACTTACTATACCTTGGAGATTCCTTCACATGGTTAAACTCATGTCTACCTAATTCTTCTCCTTTAACAGGGATATAGTATTCCATTTGTGTAGATACAACACAATCTATTGTGCCTTTGCTTATTGGTCGAAATTGAGATTGCTTCTAGTTTTTTGCTGCCACAAAGCAGAGTTGTAATGAAGATTTCAAACATATGTATCAGATACTTTTTTCATTTCATCTGGGGTTTAATCACTAATTGTGGAATTGCTGGATCCGACGCTGTATGAACTGTAAGATTTAGTGGGGTGGCCCGGCTGTCCTCCAGAAGAATCCCATCTGCAGGTGGACCCGCTAATAGTGCACCTCATGCCTGTTCCCCCAAGTTATCACCACAGTGGCCCCCTGAAATGCTTGTCCTTGAAAGTCCAGTTTTAAAAAGGTTTTTATTGTTTCAACTTGGATTTACTTATTTGCGACTAAGGTGGAACACTTTTTATGTTTATTGGGCATTTGCATTTTTTCTTGTAAGCTGACCCTTTTTTTTTTTCCCATTTTCTTCTATGGCACTGTTAGGCCCTTTCTAATTAGTATAGTGTTGTTTTTTTTTCTTTGTGATTTTGGAGAATTAGCCCTTTGGCATATGTGTTACTTGATGTTTCTCTTTTAGTTCCCTTTCTTTCTTTCTTTCCTTCCTTCTTTCTTTCTTTCTCTCTCTCTCTTTCTTTCTTTCTTTCTTTTTTTTTTTTTTCCAGTGCTGGGGATTGAACTCAGGGCCTTGTGCTTGCAAAGCAAGCACTCTAACCACTGAGCTAAATCCCCAGCCCTCTTTCTTCTTTCTTTCTTTGTTTCTTTCTTTCTTTTCTTTCCTTCCTTCCTCCCTTTTGAGATGGTTCTTGCTTTGTAGTGCAGCCTGGCCTTGAACTTGTGGCAATCCTCCTGCTTCAGCCTCCTGAGTGCCAGAACTACAGGCATGTGCCACCACGTGTGGCATATTTTAGTTTTCTTAATACACTTCTCATCCCTTGAAAGGTTTCTATTTTTATGTAGTTGTATGAATATGAATTAATCATTTTGTTTATGGGGTCTAGAATTTTATTTACGAAGGACTTTATACTTGGGATTATATTACATTTCCTAATTTTTTCCTTCTAATACTTTTATAGTTTCTTTTCCACAGTTAAATATTTGTTTCAAATGGATTTTACTTTAGTGTAAGGAGTGAGGTTTACTCTGTTTTCCCAAGATGGCCCTTGGCCTGAAGGAATTAACTGGTACTTGGGGGCCTGGATAAGTAACTGTTATCTTCCTGTTCCTCGTAGACTTGGACAGTTTGAAGACGCCAGGAAATGTCATAACTCAGGGAAATGATACTCCGTGGGCGTGTCTAGCACTCTGGCAGATGGTGTGGGGAGGCAGTTGGGAGGGGCAGGTCGGCCCTGAGTCTGTTTTGAGGATCTGCTCTGAGAATTCTCCTAGCAGGGCCTGGCTGTGAGGACTCCAAGGATTTCCTTCTCCGCAGAGGTGGCCAGAACCGCCAGCCAGGAAACACTGGACACCTCCCGGGCTCCTCTGCACTCTCTGACGGGTACAAAGCTAGCAGTCATTCCCCAGGTAGCCAGCAATGTCTTGGCCTTTGCTCGTCTCATCCTCCTGGCTTTTTCAGTCAGTCACTTGCTGGTCCCGGGGCTCCCCCAATTCCTCATGCTGTGCCCCACGAGCCTTCCCATGAAAACATCCGCAGACGGGGATTTTCTTCCCTGGTTAGGAGTGGGGCAGAGGCGGATGCCAGAGCTCTTGGCACAGAGGAAAATTGGGGTTAGCCATAGATTGGCATAGAAATGCTCCTCACAACCGTCAGGAAAGGAGATTTTGCTGACAGACTTGCCTGAGACCATCTTTCAGATTTGTTGAGAGGCTAAAACAAAAGGGAATGATAATCCTGGTGTTGGCAAAAGCGTGGAGCAGCTAGATGTCTCACCCATCGCTTGTGGGAGAGCACAACTCTGTCATGCATCTACACTGAAAGAAGCATGGCCAGAGGCTCTACAGACCCCCACAGCGCGCGGCACGGCAGGGCTCTGCTGCGTGTACCTGGTACCCACCGGGAAGGAGTGTGGATGTTCCCTAAAAAACACATTATGCAGTTTATTTGAAGTTGTTTTTTAAAAAATGATGTTAAAAGAATACTTTATGTAGAGAAACATTAGTGATGTTAATTGTCTCCAGACCTGTATGCATTTATGCGTGATAGTTTACTTGCTTTACTAGTTGCAAAGCTGTATTATCAGAGTAAAAGTGTATTTGTAAACTGTATGGAACTAAAAATTAGGAATAAAACTATTTTCTTACCAAAAAAGAAAAAAGAAAAACGTGCTGGAGATGTTGATAGTAGCAGTATTTGCAATACAGTCCTCAAACTGGAAATAATTAAAATACCTATCAATAAGAGAAAGAATGTATAAACATTGGTAGACTCACACAGTGGGATATAATTCAGCAATTAAAGAAACAGCAAACTAGTATTACACGTGTTATAGGCCAAGCTGTGTCTTCCCAGAGCTCATATGTTAGAGGTCTAGCCCCTAGCACCTTAGAACATGATTGCATTTAAAGATCAGGTCTTGGAAGAATTAATTAAGTCAAAATGAGGACATTTGGGTGGGCACTAGTTCAGCATAACCGGCATTGTTTTAAGGATTAGGACATAGACACGCAGAGGGGAAAATCAGGCAAAAGCGCAGAGAGAAAGCAGACGCACGAAACAGGGAGAGAGGCCTCAAAAGAAATCAACCCTGTTGATATCTTGTTCTCAGGTTTCCCTACTCCACACCTGGGAGAAAATACATTTCTGTTGTTTAAGCCCCCCAGTCTGTGGGACTGTGGGATGGTGGCCCTGGAGAACTAACCTAACTCATGGTAACACGGATGAATCTCAGACACGTGGAATGAACGAGTCAGCTATAAAAGCATACGTGGTACACGAGTCCATTGATGTGAAATTTAAGGCTCTGCAGAACTAACTTGGCTAGCTTTGTGGGGAGTACTCACTGGAAAGAGGCATAAGGGAGCCTTCTGGGGTACCGGAAATGGTTGCATCTTGATTTGATGAGTAGTTACATGGTTATATACCTAAGTACAAATTCATTGAGCTGTATACGATTCTTAAAATTTTTTGCACTTTATTGTTTGTAAACTACACCTAGTAAAACAGTAAACAACAACAACAACAAGAACAAACAGCTTGTCAAGGGAAACATGATCATTTTGGGGTCCTTATCTCCTCTGGGTGGCTGTCCCATCTGCCTTTACAAACCCAGTGATGGGAATCCAGGCCAAGTCAGCACCGTCCAAGTCAGCTTCTTTTGAATCTGAGACAAAAATAACTACGTCTCAAGTATGTTCTTTCCTTTCTCTCTTTTTTTCTTCTTCGAATGGGAAAGGCACAAGTTTTTTTCACATTCCCAGCCAGAGGGAATCTTTCTCAAACTTTCCATAGAGATTCTCCTTTGGGCAGACACCAAACATGGACATTTTCCATCGAGGCACAACGTGCTGCAGTTAGAGGCTTCTGTACGGAGAGGGTTGACCGGAAGTGACGGCAGAGTGGCCCTCCCCATGCGGCATCTGATCCCGTCCGTTCCTCCCTATCGTGCAGTCCTGATTCAGTGTCCACAGCCTGGCGGTTTACTCTCTGCCTCAATTAGCACATTGTTTTGGTGTCCAGGACAAGCTCTACTTGAAGAAACTCTTCGCTTAACACAGTGACTCATGGATGGGTTTGAGTTTTTTTTTTTAATTTTTTTTTTTTTACCACCATTGCTGAACCAGAAAGAAAAAAGAAAATATTGGACTACTTTTCTTAGTCTTCCATGCTGCAGACCCCATTAACCCGTTCCGAGCATCCCTCTACCCAGCCTCCCTGGATCTGGAAGAGAGGGCACCAAATGCTCCGCTCCCAGGCAATTCTCCAGTGGAGGCTCGCGCATGTGTTATTTTTGTCTGGCACCTTGTATCATAACCTGGCCCCGAGACAATGATATGGATCCCAGAAGTTTCTGAGGAAGGGGGGTCACTGAACAGAGTGGGGAGGTGACAGAGAAGAAGCGGGGGCACGGGGGGATGGGGCTCAGCCCTGCTCGTGGTCTCTGAGTGAATGTGTGGACTGAGCATCAGGACTGTCCCCCTCAGGGGCAAGGGAGCTGGCACATTTCCACCTGCACCTGCTCCGTCTGGGTGAAGGCTGCCACGGAGGCACTTTGGGCTGCTCTGCTCTGCTCAGGGGACCCCTCCTTTGGTCCGATACTGGCCTGAGGCAGAGAGGCAGGGGTAGCTGAGGGAACCAGCTGTGGGTGCTCTTTGGAGGGAGGAAGGAGCTGCCCCACCAGGGAGTAAAGGCTCTTGGAGACGCTTGGTTTCCTCCTAACAGAGGCACACTCACAAACTTAAGCAATCCTGCCGCCCTGCCCGTTCTCCTGCTCTACAAGGTTTCATGGACCCTGTGACTTATTTCGTCTTACTTCCTGAATCCTTAATACGCCAGCACCGCTTGATGGCTCTTCACCTTATAATTCATACACGCCTATAACTGTAACAGAAACACAGCGGATCAGATGGACACGTGTGCTCCTGGTGCCCGCGTGGAGGGGAGCTTAGCGTACCAGGCTGACGGGTCACACCGTTTGAGGTCTGCCCCTTCTGCGCCTGTGCCACAGGCCTCTGCTCAGGTCCAGATTCCGTGCACTGCTCCAGGCCCCGAGGTGGTTGCCTCTCCACTGGGCTTTCTTCCTGTGCTCGGTCCCCTGCTGCGCACATTCGGAAGGGCTGCTTGTTAGCTTGGGCGCCTTTGGTCATCTGATGGAGCCTTCTCTTGTGGATTTGTAAGCTTTGTCAGAACACCGGGGGGGGGGAGGCTCACGGCTGATGAACCACGTGCTGATTTTGTTTTTCTCTCTCTCCTTCACCCTGCACTGAGTACTGAATCCTGGGCCTCAGCCTGAAGTACATCCCATCCCTGAAAAAAAATTTTCTTTTGTGACAGGGTGTCCAGGTTGGGCTCAAACTGATGACCCTCCTGCCTCGGCCTCTCAGAGCGGTGGGATTATAGGCATTATCAGCATAATATAGTGCTGAGTCTCCTTTCCATCCTTCCATTGCACAACTCTGTATAGGATCAAATTCGTGATTAGTCCTCAGTGAACACGGAGGCCATGCACAGCAGGGTGTAACTTATGAGGACTGTAGTGGATGCTGTGGGCGCCTTACATGACCCCCCATTATCTCTGTGCCCCTGTGCTGCTTACAGGGAACCACCAAGGGATTCCTTTTCAGGTTGGGGAGCGATGTGGCCTGTGTGCAGAGCGATGGAGAAGTGCTAATTACACCAACTTGATCATTACACAATATAGCTATGTACCAAAGCATCACATTATTCCCCATAAATACACACAATCATTATGTGCCAGTTAGAAGTAAAATTTTTAAAAAGTACCTGAGAGCTAATGAGGAGGCCTACTGGAGCTGAGAGGGCGATCGTGATGCAGCCTCTACCTGTGTCCCCTCCTCACGCTCGGCTGAGGCGACCTGGATGCGTGTGCTGCCCAGGTGTCCCCCCAGGGCTCTGGGTACCCTCAGTGGTCACCTGCTCGATGACACACCCCGTATTGCCCGTCTTTTCAATCCCGATGCTCCCACACGGTTTCCCGCCGCCGCTTCCCCCAGATTAAACCTGCGCTCAGAGCCTTGTCTTGGTGTGTGGTTTGGGCGACCCGAGCTGAGGGCCAGAGTGCTGGGGCTCCGGAAGGTTAGGGCGCAGTTAGGCAGCTGTGGCTCACTGCCTGCGATGAGGGCCAGGGGCAGGGAACTTGGCGACCAGGGGGCTGGACGTGGAGGGGCCTGAGGCCAAGGGGTGAGCAGGGCGATCCTGGAGAACGGGGGTCCTCAGTGTAAGCTCTTTAGCTAAAGAGGAGAAAGACTAAAATGAACTTGAAATGACCCTGACTTGCTAGGGACTGACTCCTGCTAAGAGCTTTGTTTTGAAAATTTACTATGAAGTGGTTTGGAGCTTGGGAGAAAGTGCGATTTCCATCAGCCAAAACCCACATCTTTTCTCATTTGGAGTCAGAGTGGCTGCTTGGGCATATTTTGCAAGGGCATCTGCATACCTTTGTCCCGACACAGTACTTGATCTGCTTCCCCGTGAGGGAAACTTGGGTTAGCAACCACGAACTAAGTCGTGATTGATCGTGTGGGGCCGTGGACGGACCTCTGGTCACATCTTAGACTGCCTACCTCACTCTGGCCATACAGCGATTCTTCCACCGTGGCCGTTAGATTGAGTCACATTTCCAATTTTAATATTGCTCCAGAGACAGACGCCAGTGCCTCAAGGAGACTCCCGAAGTGAAGATGGGTCCCTGAGTGTAGCCCGCCCATAGCTGGAGCCCCGAAGACATGTGACTCCAATGTCCTGTGGCCTCAGGGGTCTTCCATGGCCTGAATTCTAAGGTCTTTTATGATCTGACCTTGCAGTGAACGCCAAGTGCCCATAACGACTCTGCGCACTTCGTTTCTCAAGCATCCATCTGTTCATCCTGAATCTGGAACACTTTTACCCATTGAAGGAATTAAGCAGGAGTTGGAAAGAGCTCAGCAAGGCTGGCCAGAGACTCGAAGAACATTTGGCCCAGACAAACCCCCAAAGAGAAGGAGCTGGTGAAAGGAAAGCTGAAATCCTGGCGGGGCAGGGAGAGTAGAAAGCAGTGCGGCAGGAAAGTCCGGGTCAGACTGGCGGCTGCCTTTCCACGCTGATGCGGACGGACGCAATAGGACCTCCATCTCCAGCAGCTGAACACGGGAGCCACTGGCCTGGGTCGACACTCGTTCAAACGGAGCCTGGAGGTGTGCCGAGGAATTTGGTTTGTGAAGAACCTTCTGATAGGGAGATAAAGTTTTACATCTTCTTTATATTTTTTTAACTAAGAAGATTTATTGGTACATTTTAGATACACATAATGATCACGTTTATCATAGTTATTTTGTACCTGTACATAGTATATTTTGGATTTTTTTTTACCCCTTCCCCACACCTCCCTTCAATTCCAAGTGTAAACAAGGACACAAATGTATGACAGATATTGTGAAAAAGAAAGAAAATATTCAAATGGGAAGAGAACTAGGGAGGGGGGAGGGGCAAAGGAAGGAAGGGAAAAAGAAAAGAAAAGAAAAGTAAAAGATGAAAAAATGGAAAAATATACCTATTCTTTAATGGGTAGATTTTATTCCCATGAAATCTTTGTTTGGAACTGCAGTCGGCTCTCTGTATCCATGCAGTCTGCCTCTGTGAGTTAAACAAACCATGGATCAGAATTATTTTTAAAATTACATCTATTTTGAACATGTACAAACATTTTTCTTGTCATCTCACCCTAGACAATACAGTTTAGTTATTTGCAGAGCATCTACATTGTGCTAGGTATTATGAGCAATCTAGAGATGACTTAAAATACACAGGAGGATGTGCATAGGTTACAGTATATGCTAATACTACATCATTTTATATAAGGAACTTGAGCATCTGCAGGTTTTGGTATCTATGAGGGGTCCTAGAACCAAGCCCCTGTGGATACTGAGACATGACTGTGTATCATGCATGCATAAAAGTGAACAAAATGTATGAATTTTCACAAATTGAATCCACCCATGTAGCCAGCACCCACTTAGAAAAACAATATGATAGGCATTTCCCTTTTAGGCCCTCTTCTTAAGTCATTACCTTCTCATGGGTACCACTTTCCTGATTTCTAACTGCATATGCTAATCTCATCTGTTCTTGAAATCTGTAAGAATGGAATCATTCAATGTGTTGCCTTTCTTGTTTGGTATCTTTTTTCAACATTGTAAGAATGATTTCTTGTGTGTTGTGATAGTTCATTCTTTGTTATTGCTGAGGAGTACTTCATTTCATGATCATACCATGGTCAATAGATCCATTCTGCCTTTGATGGATTCTTGAGTGGTTTCCAGGTTTCGATTGTACGAATAAAGCTGCTACAACATTCTTATACATGGCTTGGTGACTATATGTTTGTATTCCCACTGCTCATATATCAAGGAGTGAGATAGTTAGGCTGCAGGGTGAGGGTCTTATATTTAAAGATAGTACAAAGCAGTTTTTCCAAAATGTTTTAACAATCTCATTGTCAACAGCAATATATAAGAGTTCAGTTGCTCAGCATCATTACCTCTTTTGCCCAGATCCTACCTCCTAACAGCAAATCGGCTGTAGACTCATCAGTGGATTCATCTACCTGATATATTAAATATATATACTTTTAAAATTTGGGTTTTGACTCTTCTTATTAACATGCAGCCTTTTTGAAATCAAAGATTTTTGGCTTTTCTCCAACACAATAACCTTGGTACCATATCCATAGAAGATGTTATAAAAATATTTATTGAACGATTGAATGAATGCCTGCATTTCAACCTAGAGAAAGTGTGGGGCTCCCAAGGCTGCTCCTGGTCCTTGATATACACAGATAACATGGTATTATGATGGTGGCATTATGATGGTAAGACCCATTGCTTGACCTGGGAGCCCAAGTAAGGCCATGTCTCCATAGGATTTAAAAATCAATCTTTAGTCCTGACCTACCCAGACTAATGACAATCACTATTTCTCTTTGGGTTGAATTGTTCCTAAACCCCGGGAATTCATGCAGTCCAGTGGAATCTGCCCTTCTTCCAGAATCCCTTCAGAGAGAACCGAGGAATTGGATTAGTCACTAGCAGACTTATCTTTCGTGATGTCATTGATCCTACAGTTGCCACACAGATACCACGACTGCAAGTAGGTGATCTGAAATGGTCTGAGGTCCTTTGTCCACGACTGCAAGATCTTTTGCTGAGACGGGAAGAAGAGCAGGCCTCTCTTGTCACTGTTACACTCGGCTCTGGTCTCCCCATGTCACCACGGGACTGAAACTCTGATGTGGGAAAGCTGTCTTGCCTCCTCATTCTTGGGCAGGGGTGAGTTTGCTCCATTTTGGGCCGCGGAATCACAAATACTGTATTCCTCATTTAACATCTGCCTGTTTAAGGACTATTTGGAGTTCCAGCCTGCATTCAGACTTCTGATGCAGGAATGTGAGTGGCAGTGTGGCCTTATGGTGGATTTTTCTACAGTCTAGAACTTTAATTTTTGCTGATTGTACTGTATTGCACAGTACTATAGTTTTATGCTCTGTTATATATTACAGTACTGCATGTAAGAGTTATGCAAATAAATGTAAAGTCATTAAGCTGGGGATTCTTTTGACCATTTTCTTTGTTCTGAATATTGTAATGTACATACTACCCTTTGTGTCCATGTGAGACTCATTCTCATACCGATTTTATGAAAAATCACAAAATCACAAGTTAACATCCATGCAATATTGCAATTTATGCAGCATCCAATCCAGGATCATGTTGCAGTTACTGCATCTCTTTAGTCTCAATCTAAGTAATCTTTCAGTCTATATTTTTCTCAGATGACATTAACATTTTTGGAGAATAAAGGGCATATTTTTGGCATAATGTCTCTCAATTTGGATTTGCCTGATGTTTCCTCCAGATTAGACTGAAGTTAGGAATTTTTTTTCAGGCATTCCACACATGTAATATGGTGTCATTGGTGATCATATTAGGAGGCACATTCTATTTGTTTGCCTATTTACTGGTGATATTAACTTCGGTCCATTTCATCTAAGTTAGCAAATTTAGTGTGTAGAATTGTTTATAGTTTTCCTTTATCAGCCCTTATGTGGGCAGGGGCTGCGGTGATAATCCTTCTTTCTGGTTTCTTGATGTGAGAAGTTAGATTATTGATTTGAGAACTTTGCTCTTTTCTAACACAAGCATTTAACACTATCATTTCCCCCTCAACTCTGCTTTAGCTGCAGCCCACAAATTCTGGTATATTGTACTTTCATTTTTAAAATTTTCTATATTTTTGATGGCCAACGAGACTTTCTTTTAAGCCTGTTGTCGATTGTTTAGAAATGTGTTAGTTTCCAAATGTTTGGAGATTTTTCTATCAGCTGTCTGTCACTGACTACAAACTTGATTTGATTCTAGTCAGAGAACACATTCTGCTTGATTTAAATTATTTTGAATTTCTTGAGGCTTATTTTATGGCTCAGGACAGAATCTATTTCTTGGACTATGTTGCCTGGGAGCCTGAAATGAATGTGCAAGCTTCTGCTGAAGGAGTGATTTACAAACGCTAGTTAGATCTTGTTAGTTGATTGCCTTTAAATTTCTTCTGTATTCTTGATGGTATTCTGTCTAGTTGTTCTATCAGTTGTTGAGAAAAGAGTGTTGAAATCTTCAACTATAATTGTGTACCTGTTTCTCCTTTAGTTCTGTCAAGTTTTGCTGCACCACTTTGCTGCTGTGTTGTTTGGTGCATGCATACTTAGGATTTTTATATGTTCTTGTTGGAAGGCCCCTTTCATCATTATGTAATATCTGTGGAAATTTTCTTTGTTCTGAAGTCACTTTTATTTGATATTAGTGTAGCTACTTGCACTTTTTTTGGATTACTAATACTTTTGGATTACTAAATACTTTTGCATAATATATCTTTTTTCTGTATTTTTGTTTCAACTTACCTATATTATTATGTTTGAAGTAATTCTTATGGATAACATATAGTTGGGTCATTTTAAAAAATCGACTATGTCATTCTCTCTATTTAACACTATATTTAAAGTCATTTTTTGACTTGTTATGACTTACATCTGCCTTTTTTGTTTTTGTCTCTTCTTTTTTGGGGGTTTCTGTTTCCTTTTCTTACCTTCCTTTAGGTGCTTGAACATTTTTAAGAATCCAATTTGTTTTCTGCATAATGTTTTTGAGTATGTCTTTTTGTACAGATTTTTAGTGGTTGCTTCAGGTATTACATTGTTTACATGACTTACAGCAGTCTACTGGCATCGACGATGTACCAATTTGAGTGAGTATAGCAATCTAATCTCCTTTATGTTCCATTACCCTCTCTCAGCTATGATATAATTGTCTAAAATATTTTCTTTGCAGACATTGGGAATCATATTAGACGGTCTTATAATTTTTGTTTCAACTGTCAAACATAGTTTAGAAACTCGACAGAAGATAAGACTATTGTGTTTTTCTCATTAATGTTCTTTCTTAATTCTTGATGTTCCGAGATCCTTTATTTTTCAGTTCCTTTCTGTTTAGAAAAGTTCCTTCGGCTATACGTCTACAACATATTCTCTCAGCTCTCCTCCAGTGTGATTCCCCTGAATATAGAATTCTGGGTTGCTGTTATTCTCTTTTGGTACTTGGAAAATGTTGTGTCCCTCCCTTCTGGCTTCTGTGGTTTCTAATGAGCAAGTGTTGTCATGAGAATTGTTTCCTCCCATGGACAATGCATGCTTTCTCTTCGACTGCTTTCAAGATTTTTTTCTTTGTCCTAGTTTTCAGAAAATTGACTCTTATCTGTCATGCTGTGGCTCTCTCTGAGTCTGTCCTTTTGATATTCTGTCATCTTGAATCTGTGTGTTTGTCTTTTGCTAAATCTGGGATATTTTCAGCCATTATTTCTTTGAGCACTTTTAAATCCCACCCACTTTCTGCTCACCTTGTGGAACATTGATGACATCAATCTTAGATTTTTTTGTGTTAGTTCCACATGTCTGAGGCTCTTTTTCTTTTCAATCTTGCTTTGGACAAGTCATTGGGCTTTTCCAGTCTTCGGTTTCTTCCTTTATAAATGGGAGTAATAATATTTGCCTTTCAGTGCCATGAGGATTAAATGACACTGAATGCTCAATAATACTGATTGGATGAATGAGTGAATGAAAAAATACAAACGAGCCAGCTGATGGACTGGACTTTGCCAATTTACTTGCGAACATTATAATGTGAAGGTAAATACACTCTCTCACCCAACTTCCTGGTCTCTTCTCTCTTACCATGCCTAGGTAAAAGCCCCTGGCAGTCTATAATTGCCTTTCTCTTTACTGTAAGTGAATTGGTTATCTTCTTAGCAGATGGTTAGCTCTTCAAGAGAAGGAGAAGATATCCTACCATGTTACCTTCAGCTTCAGTAAATGGTCACTGTCATTGTGTTTGAAATGGTCAAAATGGTCCCTGAATGCTCATGCAGAGAGATCAGAATCAAGGGATAAAATAAACCCTTGGGGTTGGACTATGGGAGCAGCTTTTGCCTTCTTCCCCAGGTACCTGGGAGGCCTCACTCCTTTGTCCCTGATACGGAAGCATATTGGAGTGGCTCAGATGCCAATCAACATCTGGGTTGAAGACAGGGCATCTCGGGGGCAAGCTTCAGAATCAAACACGGAGCCAGGAGAAAAATGCCAGCGTAAAAAAAAAAAAATGCCAGCGTAAAAGAAATAGTGAAACGTCTGGCTGGTTGTATTAGGCAAATGATGGACTCTTGTGGACTGGACGGCAGGCTGGTTTATGAGTGGAATGGTACATTCCCTGTACTTTCTCAGTACTCAGTGTCTTCTCATTCACAGAACAGTTTATCAATCACCTACAAAGGTGCATTTGGAAGAGTTTGTGAATGGTCCAACAGATTCAGTTCCATTTGCAGGAATAGAGCTCTGATTTTATGATGGATTTCAGTGATGTCTTCTTTAAGTATAAGAAGGGCATGTATTCCAACCATCAAGCCTCTTACACCCATCCATGGGTCCTCCTAAAGGAGATCACATCATCTTCAGTGATAAGGAGTCAGGGAGCCAGTGAGGGCAGACAGTGCACAGGCTGGTGGTGATAAAACATGTGCATAAAATTCTGCTTAATAAAGTGAATAATTAGGACACCCAGACAATCTCTTTATATAATTTCACCAGGAAGTTATAGAATCAGTCAATAACCATGAAGGGAGAGGAAAAAAAAGAAAATTTAAGGAATGAAAGAAACAATGACCAAGTGAATGGCTGAGTGTCGCTGATGGTACTGCACAAGAGTGAAAACCAGATAACTCTCATACTCAGTTTAGGCACTAAACAACTCTGTCTTGGAGCTACCTTGATGCTTCTTTATTCCTTTGAATGGAATTATGTGGATGGGTCTTTGCCTTTGCTCTGAGTAAAAGAGCTTGTTTTGCAAAGAGTATTATCAAAATGGGAGCTCCAGCCAAGTCAGGCGAAAGGACATGCTTAAACCAATGCTTCTTGGACTTTAATATGCATACAAATCACATGAGCATCTTGTTAAAATACACATTCTTGTTCAGTAATTGGGGTGGGGTCTGAGGTTCTATTTCTAGCAGGTCCCATCCTGAGGCTGATCCCGTTGGTTGGAAGACTACATTTTGAGGGGCAAAGGCTTATGCAAACAACACATGCACATATATGCACACAAACACGAACACACACATGTACCTACAAACCACCTGTCTCCAATTTAAAAACCTGACACAGAAGTTATTCCACGGATAGTCACTAGTAGGCTTGATTTATGAGTGGAATGGTACATTCACTTTGCTTTCTGAGTACTTAGTGACTTCTTATTCCTATTGGCTGTTAAGTCATTACCAATAACACACTAAAGTATACAGCAAATTCTATGTTATCCACTGGTTGTTTGGCTGAACTTTTCCCCTTTTGTTTACTTCCCTCATAAAGCTGAGGAAAAAACAATAACTTTAAAAGAACCAAATGCATTTAATTTATTTTTGGCACGGAAAGCCAGGTTATGTTAACAACAACAGAGACTCTTTAAATTAGTACATTTTTAAAATATCTCAGCACAAGAAAATTCAGTATTTAAAAAAGTACAATATTTTATTTACCTTTTGAAATTATAGCTTTAAATGTTTCCCAGGAGTGGAATCACAGAGCAGTATGAAAGAAATGGATTACTCAATAAATGACCCTGGGACAATACTCTAGCAGTTTGGAAAAACATCAATTTAGAGCCTCATCTTACTGTATACCAAAATTACTTTTAATGGATTAAAGAATCAAACATAATATTAAAAAGACTATAAAAGCATAACATAATGTTAGATGCGAAATTCTTGATAAGATTAATAGAGCTGAAAGAAATAATAAAACAAAGTAACAAAATTTATTAGAGAACATTAAAAATTTATGCCTTGTAACCTTCCTTGCTTTCAACTCACCATCATTAAACAAAAATCAACATAGTTTGGGAGACTATAAATACTACCACAGTCAAGAGGCAGACTAGGAACAGGTGCCAGGAGGATCCAGGAAGCACTCACGCCTCCCCCAGCTGATGCCACCGCCCACCAGACCCCACGCCAGTGCCAGGAGGCCCTGGGAACTGTGTGCTCTGCCTCCACTCCCCGCGTTCTCCACAGGACAGGATAACGGAGTTGACAACCAACAGACTGACCTGATCAAAGAAGAGACCAACACCCAGGAGGAGAGTTTTGCTTCAGGATTCAAGTCATAGCCTTCCACAGAGAGCGGGTGCGAGACAGCATTGGGGCACAGGCTTGGAGAGGGTGAGAGCTAAGTAGGAGTCTCCTGAGATCTCCTGGGAGGCCTGGGCTCAGACCAGGAAGATCACAGGGCCTGTATTCTGTTGTGGGAGGCCAGATTTGGAGGGAGTCATCATCAGACGGGGCGGTCCTGAAGAAGGTGTTTAGTCTAATGGTATGTTTGCACTGTGGCCCTGCTCCCAACATCCAGCAGAGATCAGTGCTCTGAATTAGTATAGATCAGTGTAAGGGGAGCCTATAGCCACTAAAATCAGAGTCCTTTGTGTTTTGGTAAAGGGCTATTCATGAGTGGTTCCTAGGCTTCCTCAGTATCTAGGTCACATTTGATGCCATTGTTGTCACTGAATTTCCTACCATAGACAAGGTAACAGAGTGGTTTTCTTTCTATGCCAATACCTGGCTTGCCGGGGTGGGAGGGTCATAAACAGTACAGTGGCTTGATCCTGAAGAACTGAGCACTGAGACAAAGGATTTGCAAACCGCAGCAGACAAAACAGACAAACAACAGAAACACGAAAAGACAAGGCAACAAAGTGCCTCCGAAAACTCCCAATTCCCCCCAAATCGGTACAGAGAGTTTTGAGGGGAGGCCCGAAAGGGTATCAATACAGGTAAAACAGTTCTATAAGGTGCTTGCTGAATTTAAAGAAGGTGTAACTAGTCACATAATGGCTGTAATGAAACAAATGACCAGTGAGTCTAGAGAAGACACTAGTAAACAGTTAGTGGAGCTAAAGAAAGAGATGCAAAGCATGAACGTTCAGCATAGAAAAGAATGAGAGTCCATAAGAAAATTCCAAAGAGAAGTCCAGGAGATTAAGAACATGACTGAAGTATGGGTAGAAGAAGCAATCAACTCTGAAGACAGAGTCTCAGGCCTAACAGACAGGACTATGGTCAATGATCAATTAATGAGAGATACCTTAAAAACAAAGGAACATGAAAAAATGCATCCAACAGCTCCTAGATGACTCAAAGAGGACTAATGTAAGAGTAATTGGCATATCAAAAAATCAGAAGATAGCACAAAGGGCATAAAAAACTCTGTTTGCACGAGTAGTAGCAGAAAACTTTCCAGACGTGGGAAAAGAATTTAACATACAGATAAGCAAAGCATGTAGAATCCTGAATAGCTATGATTAAAAAAAAAAACAAAACCAAAACCAAAACCACTCCACACCACATAATTAAAATACCAGAAACCAGAAATACAACACAAAAACAGGATCTTAAAGTCTGCTAGAGAAAAACAATGAATCACTTATAAAGGAAAACCTACTAATTACAACAGATTTCTAGACACAAACCTTGAAAGCAAGGAGCACACAGAATAAAGTGTTTCAGGTTCTTAAAGAAAACAACTTCCAACCCAGACAGTTATAGCCTGCAAAGTTTTCTTTCCAAATTGATGGAGAAATATGATACTTCCATAATAGTGAAAACCTAAAGAAATTCATGACCACAAAACCAACACTTGAAAAAATTTTCAAGTGTATCCTCGAAGAAGACAATGAAGCTAACAATGCTAAAAGGTCCAATAAAATGAATAATCAGGTAGGGCTAGCATTTAAGTAGGAGGGAAAGCAAGCAAAACAACAACAGGAAATTAAGACAATGACAGGAATAAGTCAGTGCATATCAGTTATAACTATCCATGTAAATGGACTCAACTTGCCAATCAAAAGATATAGATTAGCCAAATGGATCAAGAAAACCCAAAGGTATGATATACAAGAAACACAGTTAACACAAAAAACATTCACAGATTAAAAATCAAAGGATGGAAAACTATATTCTATGCAACAGAAACCTGGAAACAAGTAGGAATAGCTATCTTATTTTCAGACAAAGTGGATTTGAAGCCAAAGCTGATCAAAAGAGGCCGAGAAGGACATTGCATATTGGTTAAAGGCACTATTCAACAGGAAGTGATAACAATTACAAATATATATGCACCAAACCTTGGTGCACCCAATTTCATAAAACAAACTCTAATAGACATAAAAGATCAGGTAAACATCAATACAATTATAGTGAAAGATCTCAATACCCCACTATGATGAGTAGACAGATCAACTAAACAAAAAATCAGCAAAGAAATATCAGAGTTGAACCAAACCTTCACACAAATGGACTCAATAGATACATACAGAACATTCCACCCAACAGCAACAAAATGCACATTCTTTTGCCTACACATGGTACTTTCTCCAAAATAGAGCACATACTGGTGAATAAAGCATACCTAAGCAAATGCAAAGGAATCTAAATTTTACCATGCATATTATCAGATCGCAGTGTAATGACACTAGAAATCAGTAGCAAAAGGAACCACAGAAACTATGCAAATGCATGGAAGGTAAACAACACACTGTTGAATAAACAATAGATCACAGAGGAAATTAAGGAAGAAATAAGACAGTTTCTAGAATTAAATGATAATGCTAGTACAACATAGCAGAACTCATGGGACACAATAAAAACAGTCTTATGAAGGAAGTTTATAGTGGTGAATTCCCACATCAGAAAAATAGAGTGGGCCTAACTAAATGCATCTTAGGGGTGCATCTCAGAGTTTTAGAAAAACAAGAACAATTCAAACCCAGAGTTTATACAAGGAAGGAAATTGTAAAGATCAGAGCTTTAATGAAATGGAGACTGAAAAAGCACGAAAAACTGATTCTTTTGAAAGAATAAATAAGACAGACAAATCCTTAGCCAATCTTACAAAAAAAGGAAAGAAAAGATACAAATTAACGCAGTTAGAAGTGAAATCACAATGGATGTTGCCGAAATTCAGAAAATTATTAGCAGCCACTTCACAAACATATATGGCAAACAATTGGAGAACTCAGAATAAATGGGGAGATTCCTAGGTACATATGAATTGCCAAAACCGAACCCAGAAACCTTAAAAATCTTGAATAATTCAGTATCAGGCAATAAAATTGAAGCAGTTATTTAAAAAACTACCAACTAAGAGAAGCCCAAGACCTGATGGATTCACAGAATCAATACTCCTCTAACTTTTTAAAATGAAATTGAGAGGGGGAAAAAATACTTCCAAAATCATTCTCAGAAGCTAACATCCTGATCCCAAAACCAGACAAGGGGCCAACCAAAAAAGAGAGCTATGGACCAATTTCTCTAATGAACATAGATGCAAAAGTCCTTAACAAGATACAAACAGAATGTGACAAATCATCGAAAAGGTCATACACTGTGACCAAGTGAGTTTCATCCCAAGGATGCAAGAATTTGGTTCAACACATGCAGATCAATCAATGTAATTCGTCACATAAACAGAGCCAAGGACAAAAATCACATGGTCATCTTGACAGATGCAGGGAAAGCCTTTGACAAAATACAACATCCATTTGTGATAAAAAAACCACCAAAGAAAATAGATACAGAATGACTTTATCTCAACATGATAAAAGCCATTTATGACAAACCTCCTGCCAACATTGTATTAAATGGGGAAAAGCCGAAGCCTTCTCTCTAAAATCAGGAACAAGATAAGGATGTCCATTATCACCACTCCTGTTTAACAGAGTCCTTGAAAAATTAGCCAGCACAGTCAGGGAAGAGAAAGAAATAAAAAAGATATGTGTAGGAAAGGCTGAAGTCAAAATATTGTTATTTGTAGATGACATGATTCTCTTCTTATAAGACCCAAAAAACCCCACCAAAAGACTCCTAGTGTTAATAACCAAATTCAACAGTGAAACAGGATACAAAATAAAAACACAAAAATCAATAGCATTAGAATACACTAATAATGAACTCATTGAAAAATCAATTAGGAAAACAATACCATTCAAAATAGCTTCAAAAATTTAAATAGTTATTAACCTAACTAAGAAAGTGAAAGACCTCTACAGTGAAAATTACATCAGACTGAAAAAGGAAATCAAGGAAGACATCAGAAAATTGAACAATATCTCCTGTTCCTGGATAGGCAGAACCAATGTGATCAAAATGGCTGTATTTCCAAAACTAATTTATGAATTTAATACAATCCCAATCAAAATACCAATGTCATTTCTCACAGAGCTAGAGAGAATACTCTTAAAATGTATATAGAGTCAGAAGAGACCCAGAATAACAAATGCAATCCTGGCTAATAAAAGCAAAGCAGGTGGCATCACAATCCCAGATTTGAAGTTATACTATAAAGCTACCGTGATTAAAACAGCATGGTACTGGCACAAAAACAGGTACATGGTCAGTAGAACAAAACAGAAGAAGCAGAAACAACTCCAGGCAACACAGCTATTTGATCTTTGACGAAGGGGCCAAACACATATACCAGAGGGAAGATGGCCTCTTTAATAAATGGTGCCGGGAAAATTGGATATCCACACACAGAAGATTGAGTCTAGACCCATATATTTCACCATGTACTAAATTAAAATCGAATGTCTAAAAGTTGAAACAGAAGCAATCTGCTGGAAGATAAAATAGGTCAATCTCTTGAAGGCATAGGTGTAGGCAAAGACTTTCTGAACAGAACCCCAGTGCCACAAGAAATAATACCAAGACTTAACAAATGAGATGACATCAAATTAAAAAAGTTTCTGCACAGCAGAGGAAAGAGCCAACAGAATGAAGAGATAATCTACAGTATAGGAAACATTTTTTGCTAACTACTCTATGGACAGAGGACTAACATCAAGAATACATAAAGGACTCCAAAAAATTAGACTTCCCAAAATAAAAGACCTAATCAAAAAATGGGCAACTGAAATGAATAGATGCTTCTCAGAAGAAGTACAAGCGGCCAATAAATGCATGAAAAAATGCTTGTCATCACTGACCTGGAGAGAAATGTAAACCAAAATGAGAGAGAGACAGAGAGACAGAGAGAGAGAGAGAGATAGTAGAGAGGTAAATAGGAAGAAGGGAGGAGTTCAAATACTTCCCCAAATTACATATTCCATTGTTTTAAAAATATTGCAATATATGTCCTAATTTATTTCATTTATACTAATAGTTTAAAAATTAAACTACCTAAAACCAATGACCCACTCAAGAAATGGGCCAGAGAAATGAACAGAGAAATGTATTTCTTCACAGTGGAAGAAATACAAATGGCCAATAAATATATGAAAAAATGTTCAACATTTATGGCTATTAGAGAAATGCAAATTAAAATAACTCTAAGAGTCCACCTTACCCCAGGAAGAATAGCAATCATTAGGAAGTCAAACAATAACAAATGCTGGCAGAGCTGTGCTGAAAAGAGAACCCTCCTACACTGTTGGTAGGAATGCAAACTAGTACAACCATTATGGAAATCAGTATGGCGATTTCTCGAGAGTCTGAATGTAGAAATCCCATATGACCCAGCCATTCCCCTACTAGGTATCTTTCCTGAAGAGCTAGAGACATCATACTACAGAGATACTTGTACAAGAATGTTTATAGCAGCACAATTTGTAATAGCTAAATTCTGGAAGCAACCCATATACCCACCAATGGATAGCTGGATAAACAAAGTGTGGTATCTATACATAATGGAATACTATTCAGCTATAAAGAATGACAAACTAGAGTTATTTGTAGGAAAATGGATGGACCTGGAAAATATAATGTTGAGTGAAATAAACCAGTTTTGCAAGCTGGAATACCACATGGTATCCCTCATTTAGTGATGTAAAATACAAACAAAAGAAAAGAGTAAACAATGGATACAAAAAGACGAAGTGTTAGATATAAGCTAATACACAAAGGGGTCAAGGGAACAAGAAGAGGGCAAAGGGGGAGGAGAATGGGAACCCAGACCAATAATGATACCTTAAAAATAAGAAGCTAATAACCCAAACTTAAATCAGTGACACGTACACCGGGTACTATAGTAATTTTTATATAGTCATGACTTACTGCTGTATGTAGGTGGTTGTTTACATTGCTCACTGTCATAAGCAAAAGGTACAATTAGTTGTGGTCTGTAAGCTTGTGTAATTGCCTGTAAGTTTGTGTAATTTTGGATAAAATTTAATGAAAATCTAAAAAAATAGTTTATCTTCTTTGAAAAGAAAGCTTATGTTATTATCTGTTTCTTTTTTGTAAGAATCTTTCTGGTTTATATGTTGTATTGAGTGACTAATTTGAAGATAATGATACAGTGTAATAACTATTGTTATTTTCATTATATTTGGTTATAAAAATCTGCTTTATTTCTTCACAAAATAAAAAAATGAAAAAAGAGGCAGACTAGATTTACTTACTCTAAGCACTTGCCACAACTCAGAACTGTAACCCCAAAAGAGAAAATTTTATATAAATTAAACATAAATTATAAAAGATATAACAAGAATAATAGCTGTTGAAAGCACATAAACATTAAGATTCAAACCAACCAACTGAGATAAAAATATTTGCAATACATATAACAAACCCAAAGTTAATATTCTTTGGTATATAAAAAGCATACTTGATTCGGTAGACCTGATATTAACACCCCGATGGGTGTACAGGTTTGTGGACGAGTCACAAAAGAGAAAATTTAAATGGTGAAAAGAATAAAATACAAACTGAGTTGTGATTGGTGTTTTATGTCTCACCCATCAAATTAGTCCAAGACAAAGGAAAAAGGGCAGCAGATTGTGTTAGCAATGATGTAGCGCGGGAGGCTGATAGTGGTCTCCAAAGATATGTGATATATGTGAAGGATATATTAGGGTTATAATCTAATCCTTGGAACCTATCAATCCTTGGAAAAGGGATGCTGCAGATGTGACCGTTAAGGTTTTTGAGGTGTGGAGAATATTCTATATTACCCAGGAAGGTCCTAAATGTAATTACAAATGTCTTTATAAAAGGGAGGCAGACAGAGATTTGTCTACAGAAGAGCAGCGGGAGTTGTGATGATGGAAACAAGATGCTGAAGTGCCGTGAGAAGGTCACAGGCCAAAGAATACGGGTGGTCTTCAGAATCCAGGTCAGCTAGGGAAATAGACTGTCTTGTAGAACTCCCGGAAGGAACCAGCCTGCTCACCCCTTAACTTTATCCCAGTAAAGCAGATTCCGGATGTCTGACCTCAGTAAATCAGAAGAGAAAAAATTGTGCTTTTTAAGGCTCTAAGGTGGTAGTAATTCATAACAACAGCATTAGAAAACTAATACATGTGGCAAAACAACTTTTCTCATTAGCTGCAAATGGGAACGTCAATAGTGCAACCTCTTTTGCCACATGCTCATATATGTAAGAAAAGCTATGAAAATTTTATATCTAATGATTAAATGATTCTATATCTCGGAATCTATTTTAAAGAGGAAATTTGATAATGAAAACAGCTCTTGTATGAAAGCCCACTATTATTACAGTAGCAACAAACTATAAACAAATTAAATACAGAAAGAAAAAGATTGAATAAACTATAGACCGAAGATACATTATCATTTAGTTGTAAACTACTTATAAATATTCTTAAAATAAACATGCTATAGTATACAAATACTTTATTGAGAGTAAAAATCAAGATACAAAGTTAAATATGCTCCATGATCTTGTCTACGTAAAAATACATAGAAACAAGACTAGAATAATATAGGCCAAAATATTTACTAAATGAGGATGATTGTTTTTAGTCATTCAGCTGCCTCATCTTTTAAAATTTTCCGTAATAAATGGGTATTAGTTCTAGACTAAAATAATTATTAAAATTAGTAGCTGGGAGTGGAGAGCAGAGGGGTGCGGGTTTGAGGCTGGCATGACCAAACCTGGGAAGAAGTCAGTCTGAGGAAACTCTCTAGACTCTAGGGAGAAGGGCAGGAAGAATGGGGGGGGGAGGTGTAGGGGTCTTGTGCACCCGACCAGTGGAGGAGCAGAATGGTGGAGAGCAACAGCCTGGTAAAAAGGGGGAGTTTGGTTTTACTCTGGGAGAGAGAGCTACGACAACCAGTTAGGAGATTTTGGGAAAAAACAGCTAAAATCTTTCTATGTTTCACTAAATATTGCTAGAAAGAAGAGTAGAGTATGCACATCTGATGGTCTGCCCAATATCTATTGCTGCTTCCATTTTCTGGGAGAATCTCAAACCGCGGAGCTATCTCCCCTCCCCCTCTGCTCAACTTATATAAGTGAAGGAAAGACATCCCAGCCCCAGCTGGAGACAAGGAGGAAGAAGGTGGCTCTGACTTGTCTAAGCCCCAGAAAGCTCATCCTGCTTCTTTCACTGTATGTTTCCAGAACTCAGATTTAACTTCCTGGAACCATAGAACTTAAAATAATTGCCCAGACTCAATAAATGCTCAGTGAGTGTTGATGAATGACACAATCAGCAATTGCTACTGATCAGAAATGGAGGTGTGACCTTGCTGGTTCCAATGAAGCTGAAGAGGACTTTTATTGTCAGAAAGATTCTCTGTGTCTTGTAGACTTTGAACAAAGAAACACGCTGCCCCAGTGGCTTCTGGGTGCTATCTTGAGAAGTCAGTGTGACAACAAATCTTCACAGAGAGGAACGCAGTGGAAGGAATCTCCAATAAATGGAGTCAGAGTTACCTTCCCTCTGCTTCTAGCTATGGATAATAATACATTTCATCTAGGTTCATTGGCGTTGCAATTTCTAATGTAGAGTGTAATGAGGGGTCAAGGATTTTTAATGGAAAACTTGAAAATATTTGGAATGTCTAGAATTAAAATTATTCTGAGGCACTGTGTTGAGCATTAAAGTTATACTAGTGCTTCAATGTCAGGTCCAGGTTTTCATCCAGTGAAGAAGCTAGCTCCTAACTGGACTGGCAGGAAGGGATAATAAATGTTGTCTTTTTGGTCATGGAAACAGTATATGAGTGATTGTCTTCTTGGTGTAAACATACAGCAAGTAAGAGTTTCTTTCTTTCATTCTTTCTTTTTTTAAGAGTTTCTTGTCTTAGTTGGAGTGGACATCAATCAGGATGGGAAACTTTATGCTGCAACAACAAATAACCCCAACAACAAAAGTTTATTTTTTGCTGTGCTGCAGGTCCATCATGGGTAAATGAGTGGATGGACTGTGTTCAGCCAGGGACCTATACTGATAGAATGGTAACAGCTGCGAAAGTTGCCAGTCTCCCTGTCGGAGGAAAAGGAAGATTTCTAAAGTGTTACATAGTTAATTAAATGCTCCAACCCAGACATGATATGCAGAACTAGCTTAATGGGCGTGTGTGCACCCTTAGGTCACACGAGGTTCCCCTTTCAGAAGGGCTGTGTGCTGTGTGCTTGGATGAATGCTCTGCTGTTGCCTTCTAGAAATTTTTAATACTTTTTGAACGAGGGGCTCCACATTTTCTTTTTGCCCCTTGGCCCTATAAATTTTGAAGCCAGGCTAGTCACAGGTGTCACTTAAATTTGCCTCACTAGACAGAACTGGGCACCTGGTCCCACCCCAACCACAAGGGGGCAGAGAAGTGGAATTCTGTTTTGTACCCCAAAGAGGGAAAACCCAGAACTATTTAGTGAACAATATAGAAGTGGACTACAGAATGTGTGTCACAGTGTTTTGTTTTGTGCGGATGAGGGAAAGCCTCCTTTTGGCGTGTAGATCCCTGGGTGGATAGAAGAACTCATTTGTGTAAGAGTCTCAGGATGTTTTATAAGAAAAGAACAAAGCTTCCAACTTCTGTTCCTGGAGATTCAACATTTGAGAAATCTGTCATGGTAGACTTAATCCAGGGGCTGAAAAAGACAAAGAGCTTCCAGGATTTGGATGCTCCAGCTAAGGATGGGGCTCAGGGTAGAGACCAAGGGGCCTGTGAGGGAGAATACGCTCTGGCCAGTGGGCAGGGCTGGGAGCCCTCTGCCACAATGGTCAGCTTTGGAATATGGTGAAGGAGCCTGGGCTGGTAAACCAAGAGGGCTGCAGCCTAGATCCCAACATGGGGCCATTCCTGCCTCTGTCCCGGGAAGCCCATCAGCCGTGGACAGGAGGGACAGGCCCAGTATTTGGCAATGACAAAAACAAAAATCAAATGTTATAGCTCCAGAAAATGTTGGGACTCTAATTCCCTGTCATCCGCATTTGGATGTAGGAACAGTCTCTCTTCAAATTGTAGTTCTTAGAAAATATGTAAGGAGGAGCCTGCTTGAAAGAAAGCTACTGGACTTCCTGCTGGTCAAATACGCATGATTTAGTAAAACAATATGAAAATGGTGCTGTAGCTCCTATCTGGGGATGGAGAAGTGACTTGTACAGTTACCATGCTCATGCAGATCTTTCGGAAGGAGCCCACTCGACTTGGGAGGAGCCCCTCCCCCAGTCCTCAGGACAGCTCAGACAGGCATTATGGGGGACACTGGACTCCGCTGTGGAGCAGTTGCTGTTCGAGATGCAGGATCCTGGATCCTGGTCTCAGCTGGAGAGTGAGAGCTCACAGATGAGTTCATTGCCTGGAGAAGTTGTGTCCCCAAAGACCTGCTTGGAGTCCTGACGTACCCATGGTCGCATGAAAGGGGCCAGAGGGACCAGTTCTTCTCTCCACCTGCTCACCTCAAGGTTGGGGGCGCCGTTGGTTTTTGCAGGGAATCTCCTGAAAGGCTTGGTGAGGGAAAAAGGATCCAGTGCAATGATCTTAACCAAATGAGCATTTCGTCTGCATGAGATGCTGCTGGTGACCTGTCTAGCTGCCCTGCACCAGGAAGGAGCACCATTTCTCCATCTGCCGTGTGTGCTGCCTGCTAGAGGATCATGGGAGCTCCTTCTCCTGAGAGTTGCCTTCAGCTAAGTGGGCCACCTCGTCTGGAGGTTACACGTCTTCTGGTAAAGGATGGCAGTCTTCAGCCAGGGCCTGATGTAGGGTACCAAAGCCAGTCCGTTCATTCTCAGAGCCCTCTGCTGAGCCCGCATCCCTGCTCAGCTCCTTCCCCTGCCCTGTCCTGCTTCTCTCACTCCCTCATCCAATAAATTTTGTGCACCCAAATCTCCATCTCAGACTCTGCTTCCAGGGATCCTGTTCTTCCTCCTGTGGGCTTGGGGAAATGTTTGGCCGAGGCATGACAAGGCTCCTGGCAGGAAGGGAGGCAGGGAGGCAGAGGAGGGAAGCACGGTTTTCTTTCCTCATGGGTAGAGACAAGCTTCCCAAGGGCAGAGGGGAAAGTCACTGAGAGGGGTCTCTAAGTCCAAGGGGATCGCTGCTCACAGCTCAATGGCTTGCGGTCAGCTCTCACAGGACGTGGGATGGGAGCTGAGCTGATACCATGCGCCCGTACAAGCCAGTGTGGTCTGGAAAAACACCTGTCCCTGTTTTTGTCTCTTCTCCTTGTCCCTTCTTCCCTCGTTTCTTGTCCTATTGCGCCTGTCCCTGGGCCCTGCATCTCACACACAGCTCCGTTTCTCAAATTACTACTCATCCATCTGGACCTTTGTTCTTGCTGTTCCTTCCCCTTAGGTCGCCTCTCTCCCTGACTGACCTTTCAAGAGTGACTCCAAGATTCTTTTTCTCTCCTATATTTCTCTTTGTTCTCCTCCTGGAAGCAACTGCCTCCTCATCTTTGGGCTCCTTCCTGCTCATCTTCCCCGCCATCATCAGTACTGACTTCTAACTAGTGACCAGCACCAGGTCACTGCACAGGTGGACATAAGCTCCTTGGGGTCCAGCACCTCTGAATCTCCAGGGCTCTACACAGGCCTGACACCTGGCATCTGGGCTGGACATCACGTGTGGACTCACTATGGACTCATCATTCGTGCCTACATCCTTCTAGTGTCCCTTTTATAAGGAGGGGCTGGAAAATCAGAACTCACACTTGCCTGACTCCCCTGAAGCTATGGCTGTCAATGGGATTGAGACAGAGGTCAACCTTCTAGGGCTCCTTTGGTTCTGTGGGGAGCTGACTTTGCAGCTGACACTGCCGTGCCTTTTAGAGGCCTGCTACTAGTCTCGTGGGCATTGAGAGGCAGAGCCGAGAGCACCTGTGCCTGTCATGGATGCCCAGAACCAGAGGTCGCCAGGGCACTTCCGAGCCCTGATACCAGGGTGGCGGCACATTCCTGTGTTTGTGGCACAATTCTCTTGCTGAATTGTTTTGGTTTCATTGCTGACTGCCTTTTTGCGGGGGGAGGGTGTCATTGCTGTTTGAGCTCTTCCAGAAGTTTTTTGAAGTGTCCAATTTCTTATATTGGGTTGATTTATTTTGCTTAATACAGTTTAAATAGATCTTACGTTGTACATCCAACCCCTGATTTGTATGGTGTGTTTACAGCACATTGAAAGACCAACTGGGTTTGTTTTGCAGATTTAGACATCAAAGCCCAGAAAAGGAATTCAGTAGGGAGAAGGCTGGGTCAGGACTGGAACCCCGGACATTCATCTTTTAGTCGGTGCTCTTTTTTCTATATCCAAGTGACATTTCTGTCTTTACCGCCTCCACCTTCCTTGCCTCATTCTCTAGCGAGACTTTTCCTTCAGTGGGTCGCATGGGATTGGCTTATTGCTTTAACTAATGAGATTTTAATATTTTACTGCTGCCAACGAACAGAATCAGTTAGCAGGTTTGTGCTCCATAGATTCAGCTTTGGACAACAAAGCATTGGATTTGCAGCTCCAGCGAGGGGCTAGCATTCATTTTGGTCTCCTTATTTTGGGGCCTTCTGTGTCCTCCCATCCATGTCCCTGGAAATTTTCCTCCCAGAAAGCAGTGCCAGCACCCTGTCTGTGTGCCATTAGGCCATAGCATTGTGGTCCATGTTGGCCCAACAACTTCTAGCCGCCAGCCCTTGATTCTTTACCTATGGACTTTGGGAGCTGAGGTCCACTCTGTTCCTGCAGCCGGAAGTACTGGAGAATTAACTCCTTACCATCTTAGCAGAGAATTTCCCCGTCAATGACAAGTGGGAGCTGGCATATCAGTACTCCAGCTTCCTTACCCATTGGGTGGGAGAGCTCTCAGTCATGTTTAACACTACCCTGAATTCTCTGGGAGGGACTCGGCTCTAACTGCCCATGGTAGTAACTTGTTGGTTAACAAGCACTGTACTGACTACTTCCTTTTCATTCCCTATTTCATACCCTACTCCCCTACCAATGTTTACCAGAATAACTTTCCAGTAAACAACTTCCTCTGGACTCTTTGCTCAGGTTTGGAATCTGAGGGAACCCGAAAGATAGTTGCTTCCCCGTCTAGGACTGCAGGGTCCCAGGAAAGACTATAGTGCCTGGCGAGGGTAGTTTAGGAAGCAGGTTGGTGAGAGACTTGTAGGCAGAATTGCTGCCAAAGTCCAGGAAGCTTTTCCCTAAAAGGTGCCTTGTGGATCTACGTGGCTTGCAATTATTGTCCTTCCATCATGCTAGCAGCTGAGAGCCTGCATTGGGTCCCCCTGTGCCGTGGTTTGAACTTGTCCTCTTTAAATTCAGGTTGCCCATGTGATTGCATTAAGAGATGGAGTCTTTTGAGAGGGGATCAGGCCATGAGGTTTCCTGCCTTGTAAATGGGGGAAGGACCTGGGAACAGAGTCTTCCCGCAGACCTCAGTCTCTGGCCCTGCTGCTTCCTCAGTGTGAGGACACGGTGTTCCCCTCCCTGGAGGATGTGGCCCTCACTGGACAACCAAACCTGCTGGTGCCTTGATCTGGGATTTGCCAGTCTCTATAATGGTGAGAAATAATTTTCTATCTTTTGTAAGTTATCAAGTCTCAGCTATTCTGTTACAGATGCACAAACAGACCGGGACACACCTATGATGGCTCCAGAAAGTGGATCGGTTTTAGCAAAGTCCAATGTCAAATATGATGGTCTTATATTCATCTCATTAAAGAGGATGAATATCTGCTCTTCGTCAGACTGTACGTCCTTCAGAAAATGGTGTAATTAATCTGAATTTGCCATTTGGGTCCATCTAACTTGCCCAGTGTAAAGTTTTCTTCACGGAGTCCTGTTTACATTACGATTTCTATAAACTAGCACAGGGCAGATGGTGTCTTCTGTTCTTTCAGAGCAACTGTGTCAGGGTGGGACCCAGGTGACACGAAAGATCACAGTGACCACAGCCTAGGCCTCCTTCACCACTCAACCCCAGAATTTTCTCTTTTAAAATAAGCTCGAGAACAATGATAAGGAGTTTTAAAAATAAAAGCCTGTGGGGCTCTCCTGGCATGGGCCTCCTGCATGCGGAGGACTCCGTGGAGTCTGCACGCGGCTTCGGCACATGGCAGAACCCACGGCCTAGTCCCCAGGGTCGTGTCCTCTTGCTCCTCAGCCACCTTGGGCCTGAGGGTTCTCTGTGAGATCCAGCCTGGCCAAGAGTGGCCCGCAGGGCAGAGATAAGTCCTCAGTTTGTTGATTCAAGGGCTTATTTATTCTCTAAATAACTTTTCCTCCTTCAAAATGTTCTCTTTCAACTGACATTGAGTGTTTCCCTGTTATTCTGTCCCAGGGGAGAAGCTTGTGTTTCTCTTTTTATAAATTTGTATAAACTGTTCCCACACTCATACCCACTAGCTACCAAGCTCTTTTGATTCCTTCGCCCTAGATGGGCCATGGCGGGCGGGTGCTAGGGCTGGGATGGAAGTCGCACGTCTGCTTGGAGTCCTGTGAGGTTAAGTGGGTGTGAGAGGGATTGTGCTCTAAGACAGGAACCCTGCAGGGCTGAGGATGGACAGTTCTCTGAGGTCTCATAAGAACAGGCCACACCACTCTAAGAAGGTCAGTCACTCTGCCTCAGTTTTAAAGACCAGAGCATTAAAGATCTGGATGAATGTGTGTGGGAGTGATGTGTCCAGGACTCTGCTGTGACTAAGAGCAGAATGGAGAGTCCGACCGAAGAGCTCAGCCCTTTCTTTCTCTGCCTTTCCAACCAACAGGAGAAGTTTCTTATAGTACCATTTAGCTATTGCCACATAACAAGCACCCTCCCAAATTTAATGGATTAAAACAACAATTTACTTAGTTTGTGACATCTGCGAGTTGGTGATTTTGTCTGGGCTCAGCCGAGTGGTCCTTGTGCTGATCTCACCCGAGGTCACTCGTGAGTCTGCACGCAGCTAGGGTTTGAGGTCCCCATTCACTCGACACTATTGGCTGAATACCAGCTGGTGTGATGGGAGTAACTGAACTACAGGGTCTCCCATCCTTGAACAGCAGCAAGAGAGAAAATGCTAGTGCCCAAGCGCTTTTCATGTCACTGCTTACACCACATTTGCCGCTATCCTATTAGTCAAAGGAAGTCACACAGGAAAGTGCCGATCCAAGCATTAGAGAAGTAGTTTATCGCTTAATGGAAGGAGAAGTAAGCTCACTTTGCAAGGATGTTGATATAGAGAGGGGAAGAACTGTGCTAATTTCTGCAATCTACCACAATTACAAATAGTGCAGTGACCCACAGGCCCCTGGAAGACGGGAGCAGAGTCTTAGCGTGGCCCTCAGTATGGTGACCAGTGCCCCGTTATTTCCCCACACTGCTGATCATGCAATATCTTGCTTTAAACCGTTTGCTTCTTTTAACTCTAAGTCCCTGGTAGAGAGAAAGAACCTTAAGTAGTTGGGAGATAAGTTTGGTGTGGGGGAGAGGAAAGACCCAGAGGCCAGGGTGATGTCTGGGCCCAGCAGAGCACCCTGTTGGCTGTAATGATGTTGAGATGCCCCAGGACTCATATTCTTCCCTCATTCCTGACCCCACTATCTCTTCCTTTCAATGTTGATCCTACTGTCAGCAGTAACCCTAAAATACTCCCATTTCTGTTGGAATCTTCCTCAACTAGCTTCTACAACCCACCAATCATGGAAGAATCTATTGATCCCCATTTTTCCATCACATACTGAAGAAGACACTGCCCCTCTCAAGGGCCCTTGAAATGTAAATACCAAAGGGTCAGGCCTTCCCTCTCCTCCAAAATGGGCGCAGCTCCTTGGAATAGGGAAAATCACTGTGGTCGGTCTTTGAGGACATATGTAATTCGGGGCGAATAGGTTGGGGTGATGGACAGTGGCTGTGAGGTGTCCCACATTATCCGAAAGTTTTCATTGCATTTCTTATTACACTAAATCTGGGAGAGCAGGTCACAAAACAGTGTCTTCAACCCGAAACATGTAGAACCTCGGATTCTAAACTTTAGGGTTGGGAGGAAACAGAGAGCAAGAACAGGAGCTCATTTCCCCTTTAGAGGGAGTCTTAGGCCAAGGAAGAAGGCCAGGTCAAGCAGGGGCATTTCTTCAATGGTCAGCAAGGGGTGGTGTGCCCGTTCCCAGACATGGCTCTGTATGGTCTTCAAGGAGAACAAGGTCCAGGAGCCTCCCCGAGGAACTTCCCTCCAGAAAGGAGCAGGGAGAAGAGTCCCTGCCCAGTTACGGGAAGAGGTGTGGATGGAGGTGGCCAGATAGGGAAGAGACAGCCTCACCTCGGACCGCGGTGCACAGAACCTGCGCAGTGGTTTAGTGCTTAGCGAGGCAGCACTTACTGGCTGCATTCAGACAGCGGCGTTGCGGGTTGTGATTCAAGTTGGCAAGCAGACTCTCAAGTCGTGAGCAGCTTATGTTTATTACGGTTACTTAGCTTTACAGAAGGGTACCCAAAAGGAGGTACAGGATGCCTAACATCTCCGTCTCATTGGCAGGGCTAGCACAGCTTTGTCGGCCTCCTGAGCCGCATGGCTGCCAAGCTGGGGAGCCCAGGTTCTGTGGGTCACCCGGATATGGAGAAACCACAGCCACTGATTCCCAGCAACATTTTATACCATTCACAGGCGAGCCCCAGGCCTGCTTGCCAGCTCAACACTTCATAATTATTCTGTAGTCTCACAGAAACAGGGCAATGTGGAGATCAAGGCCAAGGTCATTCCCAAGTCCACACTGGTCCACACCTGAGATCAAAACCAGATATTCTTGCATGTCCTCTTAGAGTCCAGAAGGGACGCACTGCAGTGGTAGAGGCCAGCCCACCTTCCATGCCCTCCAAAACTCTAGTCTCATGAAGAGAAGCCATTGATCTTGGCCTCATGACAAGTTAATTAGAGACCCTCACCCGCTCCCCACAGTGGGAGACCCTCAGTGCTTAAATCCATGTCTCTACACCCTGAAGCAGGGTGGGTGGAGCCTCCAGATCCCCTGGGGCTTTCCCCAGCTCTGAATCCCTCTCTGGAGATGGGTGTATACCAAGGCACCTTGCCTCCCTGGGAGCCCTCTGCGCCAATCCTTGCCCCTTGCTGGGAAGGCTAGATCAGGATGGACCCAAGCAAAAACCTCAAGTGCTGGGGAAGAGGACACTCCAGGGGCCAGGGGTGAGCAGCTCAGTGGAATCTGGGGCTCTGGCTATGTGCAGAAGGAATGAAAAAAGCTCCAGGATGGCCATGTCCTCAACAAACCTTCTCCTGAGTTGGGCTCCCACAGTTCAGTCCAGAGACAAGAATTTAGGGCTAAGTTTATTTGGGAGGTGAAGGAAACCCCGGTAGAGGGGTACAGGAGACAACCAGTGAAGACCGTGCTAGGCATTCAACTCCAGTAGGCAGCTGTGTCTCGGGGTTTGTGGAGAACTTGAGGAGACAAGGTGGGATGTGTACCTCAGAGCTCCCCCCACAACAGGAAGGGATTTGGGGTATTATCCATTAACTTTCAAGCACTTCAGCCCTATACGTGGTCTGCGTGGGTACAAAACGGTCCCCGAGGCGATGGATTACACTTGCTCCTCGGGGCAGCCGTGAGTGTGAGAGGTGACTGTAGACACTGCCAGGCACTGACAAAGTTTGTCTATGACCCAAGCCGGTTCTTCAGCAGGGTCCGTTCCTGCGATTCACTTCCCTGACTCTTAGTCTCTTCGTGTCTGGAGCTTGATCCAGGTCGCCCTCCTCCCCTACATGTCACTAACCACCTTCTTTGGATTGTTTTTTCCTGGATTTCACAAGTAGCTCCTCGAGCTCCTGGCCACACCCAACCGGTCTCAAACTCGGACTGCAGCAAAGTTTCCTTATAAACATGCACTTCTTTACCCAGACTGACCTAGACTTATACTTAGTTTTCTTATTCTGGCACCTGCATCTAATTTCTCTCCTCAGATTTATGTTTCAGAGCTGTGTGTGTGTGTCCCATTCCAGACAGATGCCCTGAGTACTAAAACTGTAGTCAGCTGCCACCGTGTTCTTCTCTTGTTGTTCTTTGCCTTTTTTTGTTTTCTTGTTCTTTTTCTGTCCTTTTTTTTTCTACTTAAGCAGATACTACATCTTTTACAGAACTGTTGAGACTAGAAGTGAGATATCATGTAAGCCAAAGCCGAAGAGTTAGTTCCTGTTCCATGGTGGGGAAGGGGAGGGCGGGAGGGAGGAGAGACAGAGAGAGAAGAGGAGAGGAGAGAAGAGGAGAGGAGAGAAAAGGAGAGGGAGAGGGAGAGGGAGAGAGAGAGAGAGAGACAAAGACAACTGAAACAACAGAGCACCTCTCTGAGATGCAGATTTCCTCGGGCCCCACCAGTCCCTCTTGCCTGACTGGACTCACCAAATCACCAAGACAGCAGAGAAGATGCTTAGCCAAACCAGATTAGAAGGCAAACTGCTCATTAGAAAGAAGCACGGTAGTCACTGTCTTCTAAGCAGAAATGAGATGGGAAATTAGAAGGATACAACAAAGTAGGCAGCTGTTGGAAGATAGAGAGACTATTCCAGATCAAAACTTGGTAAATTAATGCTACTGAACTGCGTATTTAACAACGGCGAATTTTATGAGATGTATATTTTTCATCACAATTATGAAACATAAAAAAGAAAATATTTATGTATTGCTAAAAAAAAAAAAAAGCAAAAAACAACACCCAAACCAGCCCAGAGTAGCTTGATTGTTGATATTTGGAAAGTGGTAATTGAAGGAGAAGATTCTGGGTGACATCGTTAAATACTCTTTATAGTTTTTCAAGGCCTGGGATCCTGGCACCAATTCATATCCTGGATCAGACAGAAGGCAGTTTCTGGAAGGGAGAAATTAAGCATCTGGGCAATTTTTATAAACACCCCCTCTGGCACCAGAACGGCGTGATTGCTGCTGACGTGTTTTGGCCAGGACACGAGCTGTCTAAAGAGAAGCATGCTGGGTATGAAGGTCAGGCTTGTCCAGAAGAGGAGAGAAGAGAGAAAGCTTTCATGCTTCCTAAGAGAATGATCATTTTGGTTGAGCAAGAAAACCTGCAGAAAGTACAAATGTTGTGGAGATTGTCCAACTTTCTCCCAGCAAGGGAAAGCAAGCCTCAGCCTTGGGTCCTACCGTTTGGAGGAAGAGTCACCCTCTTCTCCTGGGAGTCCTGGCCCCTGTTAGCCAAGCCTTTAGAGCAAACTTCAGGAAGATGGAGCTAGATACAGCAGAGCTCTCACTGTCCTTGGGGAACTTTGGGAATTAGAAACATGGCTGGAAATGCCATTTGGGGGTAAGAGTTTCTGGGGGAAGCCAGAAATTGCCTTTTATTTTTTCTGAAACAAACCCATGTCAAGCCTGCCATTTCCAGGCAGCCTATGCCAGTGGTGGGGACCTGTCCCACCTCCAGTGATCTGGCAGGGGAGCAAGAGATTTAACCCGCACATTGGCTCAGGCCTCTCTGTCCCTAGACACGGAAATAAAGTGGACCTTCCCCCACCCCATTCCATGGCCTCTGATGGGGCAAAGCTTTCCCTGAGTGATTTCTGAGCGTTCCTGGTTGTGCCCTTCCTCTCCACGCCTTTGGTCCTGGCTTGTGCAGCCAAACATCAAATATTTATTCTGTCCTCATATTAAAAGTGTGGACATACCCAGACCTCTCATCATTTCCCCCCAAATAGCGTCCAGTAAGGTTTGAGGGTTCGTGCACCCTCTTCAACTGATGTCGAAAGCTCTCTTTCCCCCGCCCATGTCTCCCGTTCTACTTTCTCCCTCTTACCCACCAACAACTCCTTCCCTTGTTTTAGCGAAGTACTTTTCCTCCTTCTCGCAAGTTTTGGCATCTGCTGCCCATAGTGTTTGGTTTTACCCCAGGAGCCTGCTGCAAGCAACCCTTCGAAACAAACATAATGCGCTCCTGGGGAGGACTTCTGAGAGGCGTAGCTTCTCCGTCTCCTTAATTCGGAACAATTTAGCTGACCTGGGAAAGACATTTGGTCATGAATTAATGAATTAGCCAAATCACCATGTCCTATTGACAGGGGAATTAAAAAAAAAAAAGAACAGACATCTGTAACCTTGCAAATATTTGAAATGAAGCACTCGCACATCATCCGATCAAAGATAATAATAATAAAAAAGACTAGTTAGCATGCAAAATGCATCGAAGTGTATTTTACACCAAAGCTTCTCAAACTTCATTGTGCACATAAGCCCCCCGGGGATCCTACTAAACGCGAATAGATCCCGACTCAACCAGATGGTAACAGGGTTGGAGATTCTGCATCTCTCACAAGCTCCTAGGTGGTCCTGGTGCTGCCCGTCCACAGAGTACATTTGGAATAGCAAAGTCTTAGACCAAGAGTTTTCCGAGTAGATTGCTTTTGGAATTCCCTGGGGCACTTAAAATGCCGATGCTTGGACTCATCCCAAGATGCTCATGTAGCCGAGAACAGTCAGGCATTGGTAGTTCCAAAGACTTGTAGTGATCTGAATGTATAGGTAGAGTTGAGAACTGCCCTGGGATGCAGCATGTGCACACGTTTTAATGTTCGATCTTTGCTTCATTGTAAAACTTGAGTCTGCACAGAGGTGGACAGGTGGAAAGGACAAGGTGGTGACAAATTACCACATTCCAAGAAATCCTCAAAGGTCCTAGGGAGAGAATGTTGTAGGAACTCAGCTCTCGGGTTGCTGTAACAAGTAAATAGGTTTGTTATCTAAAGCCAGCTTAAGAGGATTTGCTAATCAATACAGTGCTAAGCTAAACTAAAATAAGAATAAAAGGGTAAAATGGTGGTAAAACAAAATGATAAAAACTAACATAAAATAGGAGCAACTATTAGGAAAAATTAGATAGGAGTAATGTTTATGATTAAAAAGTATACTATGCTATACTGCTAAATTGAGTATATGAAATAGCCAATATTTGATCTTATGTGACCTACAAAAATGGCAGCCTTATATGGCTCAAAAGTAACAACATGATTAAAAAGTAAAGTTTTAATGACAAAGCACAATCAGATTAAAAGTAAGAATCAGCCTCAGGAAGAAGGCCCTGGGAAAGCCCTCTGAGACAAGAAGAGAGCCTGGGGCTGGGTGCCTGCTCATTTATCCTTCTGATCTGGGTCTTTCTGAGGCCTTGGATCCAGGGGACAGGGTCTTCAGGGCAGAAAGCAGGGGCTGTTCAGGGTTCAGCAGTGTGTCTTGAGAGACCTGCTGTGACCTTTCACTGTTTTTAAAGTATCTCCAGGTGGCTTTTTTTTCCAAGTAGGTAGCAAGTTGTTTCATTCAACCTACTGGCAAACAGCCTACAGCTGCCAAAATTCTTATTAGAGACTTATAGAAGGGTGCTGCTGCCAGGCCGGCCAACTTTGCAGATTAAATTCAATTTATTAAGCATTTATTAAATTCTCCCTCCGTGCCAGACACTGTAGTTGGTGCTGGAGAGACAACAGTAAATAGGAGAGCAGAGAGTGATGTATTAAGGTCTCCTGGTGTCGGGATCCTGGAATGGAATGAGGGAGGGTTGCAGGTTGAGGTCCCCCAGAAGTAGATTCTGAGATGAAGTTTAGCATACAGTTATATTGGCGACATGGAGACCAAAGTAGGGAGGAGAATAAAGCAGGACCGTCCATCGAAAGGAGCTGGCCTGCAGTTCAGTCTCAGCGCAGACCTCAGCTGACTCCACAGGGAACTCGGAAGCTGGGACAGCTCTTTACAGTCTCCCGAATTGCAGGAAATGTCTCCAGTCTTTATCGTCCTCCAAAGACCAGTCACTGAAACGATGCATGAAACAAGAGTTGGATTGTAAATACAGTTATCAAAATGCTAGAAAAACATATTTCTGATGCAGTACTTTATGTATTTCTTTAGTGATACATTAAAGATTCAGATGTAGCAGAGTATCTAGTTACTACTGCATTTTAAAGATAATGCTGAACACAAATGGTACCTATGAAAGATATCTATAAGCATCATGCAAAATGAAAAATATGTGTGATTTCTAGAGGTGACAAAGCCATAAGTATTAATAATAATGTTGTGCTTAAACTCATAGTTGAAGGGCTAATGTTAGTTAATTTTAGTTAAATGAATATGAGTGTAGTTAAGTGTGTGTTAGCTTTTTCTACTTAGGCTCAGGGCTCTTCTAAGTCTTATCCATATCCAATGTGAGGAATGCAGGTTAAAGATCCCACAGCAAGTAGAGCAGGGAGTCAGGAGACAGCAAGGCTGAGGACCACTTGTTGGGTCTGATGTTATGTTAGTCAGTTTTCCCATTAATGGGACACAATATCCAACACTTGCAATTTAAAGGAGGAATTAATTTTGATTCACAGTTTCAGTCAGTACAGTCCATGGATGACAAGTTTTTAGGGCAGAAATAGCATGTTTTGAGGGCCTAGTAGAAGAAAGCTACTCACAGCATGGTGATGAGGGGAGAAAGGGGCTGGGAAAGAGAGCCTTAGGGAAAAGAATATATGCTCTAGGTCATGCCTCTAACAACCCATCTTTTCTGACCAGCCCCATCTTTCAACAGCACAGCCAGCTATAACTCATAAATGGAACAATTCACTGATGAGTATAGATTCCCCATGATCCAATCACCTTCAAAAAGCTCCATCTCCGAGTACATGACAGTTTTAGGGAACATTTTAGGTCCAGGCCATAACATTTCACTCTTGACCCCCAAAAGATTCATGTACATCTCACTATACAAAACACATTTAGTCTGTCTCTAAGAGTTGCCACAGTCTTAATGGTTCCAACATTGCTGAAAGGTCCAAGTCCAAAACTCCTCTGAGACTCAAATAAAAAAGAATGTTAAATACTTTCAACAATATTCCCATTCCAAAAAGGGAGGAATAGGGAGATAGAAAAGAATGGGACTAAAATAAGAATGAAACCCAAAAGGGCAAACATTAAATCTTGTAGCTCCACATCAAAAACCTAGGAAAGGTTACAGAAAGATGTATACTCTAAAGGATTTTGGCAGCCCCACTCCTATGTCCTTGCTGGGTGCAGCTCTCATGGCATCTCTCCCTGGTTGGCTCTGCTTATTGCCTGTGGTTTTCCTCAGCAAATGATCTGCATTGGAGGCATTTCCAAATTCCTGAGGTCTCTACTGCACCTTCAGCTCCATTCTCATAGCTTTATGCATTTCCCTCTCTGAGGCTTCTTGCCTGGGGTTCTAGGCTTCCTTTGAATTCTGTGTGGAAGCCTCCTCAACCCCAGAACTCTTGCATTCTGCATGCCAGTAAAACTAGCATCATGATGTCAAGGTCTGCTACCAGCATAAGCAGTAGCTGAGCCCCCTTGAGCCACGGCCATAGTGGCCTCTGAGTGCCTGGCTGGCCTAGCACAGTGAAATGAATCCCAGGGAACCAGTTTCCTAGACAGTCCTCCTTGAGCAAGGGGCCTAATGGCTCTCTTTACAAATGAAAATTTTACACTTCTGAGCCTGTGATGTGTGGGTTTTTGCTAATTCCTGAGATGCCTTCAAGCCGTTTCCCCTATTATACCGATGTAAACTACCTGACTTCTTTATAATGCTAATCTTTTCAACAACCACACTCTTCTTTCTCCCAATTTTACAGGCATCTCCTTCCTGGCCAACCTTTGCATTATTCATTTCTGCTTTTTGCTCCTGATTCTCACCGTAAATCTGACTGAAGGCATCCAGCTTTGAGCTTCCTCGAAATTTCCTCCACCAGATTAATTAGCCCACTGTCTTCAACCTCGATCTTTCAAAAAGTTTCAGGACATGAACAAAATGTATACAAATTTTCTTCCAGAGCTTAACACACATGGCTTCTAGCCCAAGTGCCAATGGAGTCCTTGTTCCCAGCGAAACCTCCTGAACCTGGCCTTTACCATCCACATTCTATCAGTATTCAGATCTTCTGAGCTCTGAGCAGTATCACACATCAAGCACTTCTCACAATATTCTAGGGCTTCTGTAACACTCATCTCCAAACTTTTTCAAACTCCTTCTGTAAACCAATTCCAGAGGTGTCTGAACTACATGGCCAGGTAGAGTCATAGCAATGATTCCACTCCAGGTACTACTTTTCTGTGTTACTCAGGTTTTCCCATTACTGAAACAAAATACCTAATATCTACAACTTGAAGGAGGAGAAGTTTATTTTGGCTCACAGTTTCAGTGAGTTCAGTCCATGACCAGCCATCTCCAAGGCAGAAATGACCTGCTATAAGGGGCTTGTGAAGGAAAGTTGTTCAAGTCATTGGCCAGGAAGGAGAAAGAGAGAGACGGGGGGGGAGGGAGAGAGAGAGAGAGAGAGAGAGAGAGAGAGAGAAAAGAAGAAGAAGGAGGAGGAGGAGGAAGAAGAGAGACACAGAGAGATAGAGACAGAGAGAGAGACAGGGACAGAGACACAGAGACAGAGAGAGCAGAGAGAGCAAAGAAACCAAGGAGAAGAGTGTCTTTTTCTACCAGGTGCCACCTATGAACAGCACAGTCAGCCATGAACTTATCAATGGACTAATCAATTAATGGGTATCATGCCTACATGATTGAATTACCTTTCAAAAGCCCCATTTCTGAACATAAGATTTTGAACATTTTAGATCATAGTGTATGTCAAAGATCTCAGGCTGTGGGTTGGGGTCTTGTGAGCCTCCCATGTTCCCCAACCCTATAAAACTCTTCAATCCTTTCTTCTGGTGTTCAAGGAAACATTTTTCTTTTTTAGGGTTCTGGGGATCAAACCCTAGGTCTTACGCATGCTAGAAAAATGCTCTACTACTTGATTTACACTCCTAGCCCCATTGGAACACTTTCTTTTTAACCACTTAGCAGTTTACCCTGAGGTCTCTTGGGCAGTATGTTTGTTTACATACTATCTCAAGCTTCCTTTGAGCAGGTGTCATTTCAATCAGTTGGTTCCTTGTTTGCAGGAGATACACTTGTACATCTGTTTGTTTTGTAGTTACTATTTTTTGATACTTTTGTATTTAGAACATTGTATTCGCTTTTGATGTTTGTTGCTAGTGAAATTGAATATAAGTTTCAGTTATTTTCTTTTACTAATTCGTGTTTATTTTATTCGTGAAAGATAACTTATAATTTTATGCTATAAACCAGAAAACTCTTATCATAAGGACATTATATATAATTTTTATACTTCTCCAGAACTCAGTGATATTCTTTAACAACACAAAATGGACATGTTTGGGATACTGAGTCTGAATAGGAAGAAAGTGCCAAAATAGTTGCAAAAGAAAAAACTGAAAGAGAGAGAAATATTAGTTTCTCAGAGAAGAAAAGTCTACGTTATGAAATGAAGAGACAACAAGATGTTTCCTTATTGTCAACTATTCATAATGAAGAAATGATAGAACTTGAAAGAAGAAACGAAACTAAAAATATTTCAATAGTGGTCCATGATTATAATTCTATGGCTGGTGTTGACAGAGTTGACCAACACTTTAACGAGCTATCCTGTAATCAAAAAGTGAGGAAAAATATTATTATAAATATTTATGCACCTTCTGGACCAAACAATATGGACTCATTTGTTATTTATTCAAAACAAGGGGTTTGAAAAGTCATTTACAATTTAGATTAGGTCTGTCTAATAGATCAAATAATCAAAAAATACGGATAGTGAAACACCAATCAGGACATCCATCATGGACGTCTTCACCGTTACGTTTAGTGGGCAGACATTTTATTGAAATTACACCACCCACAGGAAAAAAAAAAAAAGGCCAGCACAACACTGTAAAGTGTGTTGTTCAAAAAAAAGATGATATGTAATGTTATCATTATATATATCCAAAACGTACCACTAAAATAAATTTTTTTAAAACGGCAATAAAAAGGAAAGATGATAATGCAAAAAGAATTCAGAAAGAGACTAGCTACTACTGTCCAGATTGTAATATTACATTGTGTATTGAATGCTTTAAGAGATACTATACACAGAAAAATTACTGAATAAACTTTATAAAACTGTCATTTTATATTTTCTGTTATGTCATTTTATAAAAATTAATGAAAAATGCAATTTTTGGTTATTAATTTCAGTAATTGGACTGCTAAGTGGTTAACGTACCATGAAATCATCATCTCAAACAAGATAGAATAGCAAATAAAATGTCTTAATTTCTTTGCCTGAAAGTACTCCTGTTGCTGTGGATTGTATCTAGATGGTCACCAAGAGCATCACGTGCTCAGATGCATGGCTTTTGAAGATGATTGAAGTGTAGGGTGCTGTAGCTAAATGTGATGCTACGAGGCGGGGCCTGTTTGGAAGCGGTGGATCACTGGCGGCATGATGTGAAAGGGTGTATCCCCTTCCCCAGGTCTTTTCTTGTCTTTCCGCCTCCCAGCAACCATGACATGAGGAGCTTTCCTCCACCGAGGCCCTTCTGCCAGGCCATTTTGTGCTTAAGCCTGCCAAACATAGACTGAAGCTTCGAAGATACACCTCTCCTGCTGTGAGTTGTGATTGTTGGGTATTTTGTCCCAGTGACAAGAAGAGTGACTGAGACAACTATTATTGACCTGGAGAACTGTTCTACCTGAGAGGTTGAGGTCTTGGTACAGGATAGAGTTAGAATGAGGTCTGGGACGTATCGCCGTGTTGAGAAAGGGTATGAATTCAAGACACGGCTCTACCTCCTTTATCAATCATATTGTTCATTCAGAAAGTTAAAGTTAGGGGACTTTACCTACATCACTTTCTTGCACCCATATACAACATTTAATAAAGTTACTGATACCAGAACTTTATTAAACATTATTGTAGGGGCTGGGAATTTAGCTCATGGTTAGAGTGCTTGCCTAGCAAGTGCAAGGCCCAGAGTTTAATCCCTGGCACACACAAAAAAATTGTATTAAACAGTTTCGTATTCTTCAAACCTAGTGTGATAGAGGACTCATTCCTGTTTTTTACCCTAAGTCCCGTGCTATGATGTCATGGCGACAGAGTGTACTCTAGCCTCTTGACACTAAACATGATCATGTGAGTTGCTTTGGCCAATGGACTATTAACAAATTGGACACAAACAGGCTTGAAACATGCCTGTACGGTTGGACTTGGTTTCTTTTTGCCTTGAGGAAAACATTTCCTGGTAATTACTGAAAAAAGGAAAATATGGAGACATATGGAGTAGATATGGACCTGGTGTGTGGCTTGGAAACGATCAGCTGAGGGAGGCTTAGAGTAGCCAGAGTAGCCAACTCCCAGATATGTGAGCATGAGAATCAGCGCTTATTGGTATATGCCACTAAATTTGGGAGATGGTTTTCATTGTAGCAATATTATAGATAGACTTGACTAATACACGTAGAAGTACCACATTTTCAAAGCTTTATAATAAATTGGTATTTTAATTTTCTGTCACTTGAAGCTCTGTATAAGAAACTTACTGTACAAAAGAGATAGTTATTCATTTATTTAAGTCTAATATTTGTTTTTTTCCTAGACTCAGGCAGTTGGTTACTCAAGACCTTACTGTAGATCGAATATACATAAGCTGATGTAACTCAGGGATAAATGGTGGGGTAGTGGGGAGATTAAACAGGGGAATCTATTAGATATTTAGTTCAGTTTACAAATATTTACAGAGTTTCTATTATATGCAAAATCCTTTTCTATGTACTAGAGACATACAGATAAAATTCCCTGCTTTCATGGAGCCTTCTCCTGGTAGTCACTACTAGATATTGAGGTCATTCCATTCCATAGACATGGATATTGAGAGTGAAAGGGTTACAAAATCAGGGAAGTGTCACATCACTGAGACCTTACCAAAGGACTTTTTACTTTGAAGAGAAAAAGGTAAGGAATGGATAAAAGCCTGAGAAATAAGTGGCAACGAGTTTCATTCAAAACGGGGGAGGGGAGAAATCTATCTGCCAAGTGGGATATTTAAAAATATAACCATAAGGATAAATCAAGGAGAGGAAGTACTTTCTTGCCAGAAGTTTGTCTCAGGATCAAGAAGAGGAAGAGAAATACAGCAGTCCTTGACTTACGATGGTTTGATGTAGGATTTCTCAAATTTACCGGGATGCAAAAACAATATACATTCTGTAGAAACTACTTCGAATTTTGAATTTTGATCTTTTCATGGGTTCCTGATGATAAAGTATGATATTCTTTCTCGGTGCTGGGCAGCGGCAGTCAGTGACAGCCTCTAGTGCCCACATGGTCGTGACGTTCCACAGTACTCTGCTGGTGCTCAGTGTGCTGTTGCTAAGCTGTGAGGCTGAGCAGGTTAGGTGTATTAAACGCAGTTCTGGTGTACAATATTTTCAACTTGCAAAGAATTTATCAGGGTGTAACCCCGCCATAAATTGAGGAGCATCTGTAGTCTCTAATTGTTATTAACAATGATGGCCTCTTTATCCGATGTGGGGCTGACTTTCTAAGTAAATCAGAGACGCCTCTGTTGCTAACCACATATACACCCTCAGAGGCCCTCTGCTTCTTCCAGATCCTTTTACTTGCAAAGTTGTCAAGTTCTCCTCCTCAACCTTGGTGATTTATCTATGGGCTCTACTGAAAAATTTCTAGTGCAATTCTGACCTTATCTGACACTTACACCTAGACATTTGCAAAAGAAGCGAGAAAGCTAGGCGATCCACCCACCCCAGCATTCATTCAGTTGAGTTGATCAAACACCTGAATATGTTGGAGATTCTGAAAACAATAATGGCTTATATGCGGTTGAAATTTACTTCTTGTTCACATAAAACTTTGGTTGTCCACAGTCAGAATAGCGCTCTGTGGTATCAGGGACTCTGGCATCTCCCTTCTTGCTGCTCCTGTATTCGTGGCCTTGACCTCTTGTCCAAAATGGCAGCATCCACATTCCAGGTTACAGGTTAAGGCAGATAAGGAAAAGGTATATCACTGTTCCTTCTTAAGCAAGAGGCAATATTTCAAGAGGCTGAATTTTAAACATACTGCTTCTCCCAGCCACCAGGGAGGTTGGGAAATAGTCTTCATTCTGGGTAAGCGTGTATCCAGCTAAAAATGAGGGGATCTAAAACAATAGAGGGAGGAGTGAGTAGTGGGGATGAAGTAGTAAGAATAGATTAGATTATTCAATGGTACAAATAAACCACAATATGTCAGTGGCTTGACATGACTGATCCTTATGTGTTAGTCAGAAACCTCAGTGGACGGGTGCTTCAGCCTCGACAAGGGTACTTTGCCATCAACACAGATAGTTTAAAAGGGGAACAGGGGCATGGAGGTGGAACACTGGCCCCCACATGCCCACAATTGACGTACAGTACATCATTTCTGCTTTCTGTTGCCCTGGCCTTCACCTAACTACCAGGAAGGCTGAGAAGTGTGGAAAAGCATTGGATTATTGGCAAGCACCAAATGACTTTGCCACAGGGGTTAAAATTTGAATTCAGTTAAAAATTGCATGTGTATATATGCAGGTACAATGATTCATTGCTAGCGCACGTTGAAATTATTTTACTTTTCTTTTCTTTTGGTCCTGAGGACCGAACTCAGGGTCTCCCACACGCCAAGCATGTGTTCCACAACTGAGCTACATTCTTGGCCCCACGAGCTGAGGTTTGGATCGAGCACTTTGTCAGCGTGCAGCATTACTATCTTCCCACGCTGGTTTATTTGTGGTTTGGAGCTTCAGTTTGACTCCAGCCCTGACTGTCAATATGTATTTTCTCTGCTTATCCACAGTTTTGAAGTAATGCCCTGGGTGCTGATGCTAGATTTTTCCATTTGACACAGAGGAGGCCTCCTCTTAGTGACAACAAAAATAGCTTCCACGTATGTTGTCCCCTTCTTTGTCTCTTTTAACTGAAGGAGCCAATTAAACAAAATGAGTGCTTTCGGCGCCGGTTCTGTGTTCACTTTCAGATTTAATCAGCCCTCTAAACCTGCACCATAGCTGCGTCCTAATGTCAAGTCAATATATTGAGATCAGCTCGAACCCACCATTCCCCAGGGTGGTTTTGTTTAAAGGCAAGTTGTTATTGAATTTTGAAGCAACCAGCACACTTTCAAGGTACCAAGAGAAACATTATCCAACAGAAACTTACCCTGGCGTGTTGTTTAACTTATGTGTCCTTTAAGGAAATGGAGGTTTATGTAAGTTTTTTGGTAAGTGAGCTGAACTCTTAGATGTCCCTTTTAAAATTACTAGCCAGCATCTCTCATTTTTTGAAGCACTCAAAGCTGAATACCTAGATTTGCAAATTGGGTAAATCGATTGTTCATTGAAACACCATTTTCTTTGCTTTACAGAAAGTTGTCCTTCGGGCTGTTTCAACCCCTGTGCTTTTTCATTGCTCAGTTAAATATCTTGAGGAATGTTCCCTGCGCACAGTATAAAGGTCTCATTCTCTGTCCTCCGTGACTCGTCTCCAGAGGTGCTGGCTAAGACGGAGTGTCAATTTATACGGCTTTGGGATCTACCCTGGGGGTTGGTGGCGCACCCTTCTGGGTGTGTCTGGGTGGGTTTACAGAGCTGTGGGTTTAGTGTCTGCATCTGGCCCCTCACCCCTTTTCTCTGGCACTGGTCTCCTTCTCTGCCTCCCAGCTGCCATGAGCTAAGTGGTTTTGCTTCTTGCCCTCTGCCGTGAACCAGCTGAGCCTGGACTGAGAACTTCGGAAATCGTGAGTTCAACCAAATCTCGCCTCCTTTAAATTGTGGTTATTAGGTATTGTGCCCCAGAAATAAAAACCTGACACCAACATACGTTTCAAGGCATCTCTTCAGCTACAGAACCCTCCTCCGGGCACGTGCCCTGCTCAACAGTCATGTGCTGAGGTGCGCCTCTTGCCCACATGTTGGAACTTTTCTTCCTGGGGTCTTCTTGGTGCTATTGCGTCCACCTAGAATGTTCCTCACCCCAAACCCTCTTTTAAAATCCCACCCAAATAAGTAGGCTCTTCTAGTTTTCTGAGGTTGTATTACATGTCACCTTCATGCTCTGTAGCATTTGGAGACTGGCTTGTTGTTAAACTTCCCTCGCCCTGTTTGCATCAGAGTAGTATCTGCCCAGCTTCCACGTGAAACTGTGAGGGCCTCAAGGCCTGTAGGCAGACCTTATCTTTTAAATCTCTACTTGGTCACACAAACATTCGCCTAGCATTTACTACACACGGACCTGGCATTTTGTTAGACTCTCTGAGAATTATAGATCAGGCGTGGATCAGAACCTCAAGGACCCCAGGGTAAAGGTCAGATGGGATGCTGAAGAAAGAGAGGAGGTATGAAGCATTTAGGGTAGAAGTAGCAATAAAATATATAACACAGGTAAAAGTGAGTATCTGATGGACAGTAGTCTGTGTCGTGAGTGGTTTGTGAGAGTGCTGTGTGAGGAAAAGATGGGGATATGACTTCCAGCTTGTGAGAAGCTGCATGGAGGAGTCAAGCTCTGGATTTGGACATCTGTGGCCAAGGAGAGATGGTGTGTAAGGTGACAGAGAAACACGAGTAAAAGCAAGGAAGTCGAGATGTTTAGTGAAACTCAAAAGAAATAATAAATGTGCTTAAATACAAAATTTTGTGAAGGGATAATCAGGGGCAAAGATCGTTTGGCAGGGGAAAATATAACCTTAGAAAGTCCCAAATTTCAGAAGAAAAAATTTGGATGTTACTTACTAAGCGGTGAAGCCACTGAGAGTAGTTGCTAAGGTCTGAACATCTGTGTCCTGTACAAATTCATAGGTTAAATCCTAACCCCCAAGGTGACAGAATTAGGAGGAGGGATCTTTGGGAAGAGATGAGGTCATGAATATGAGCCTTCATGGTTGGGGTTAGTGCCCTTATGGAAGAGACCATAGAGAGCTAGCCCGTCCCTTCTACCACATGGGAACGCAGTGAGAAGACTCCATTCACACATCTGGAAATGGATCTGTACCAGACACTGAATCTGCTGATGCCTTGATCTTGGGCTTCTCAGCATCCAGAAGTGTGAGAAATAGATTGCAATTGTGTGTAAGCTACCCAGTTATGTTGGATGGTTGGTTGGTTTACGTATGTATGTATGTATGTATGTATGTATGATATATTGAGACAGAGTCTTGCTACGTAGTTCAGGCTGTCCTTGGACTCTAAGCAATCCTCCTGCCTCAGTTTCCCGAGTGCTGAGATTACAGGCATGTGCCACCACACCCAGCTAATTTTTATTTTAATTACAGCAGACTGATTGGACTGAGACAGTTGTTGAGTCTTGGTATGACATGAATAAGGTTCTTCTAGAACTGTAAATCTGAGGTGGATGCAGGCTGGTGGAAGAAGCTAAAGGTCATCATTATTTAGGAGCAAAATCAGGAGTCTGAACTGAGGCAGCAGCTGCAGTGGGCACGGAGGGGAATGGGGAGTGGGTCAATTTGGGCAGAAGTGGAGTTACCTGTGCTCATGAAGAAGGGAGGCATACAAGTCAGAGATGGTACTGAGGTTTTCAACCTAGAAGGATACAGAAATGGTGGGTCTCTCATCAGTGAGGGGCACCTAAGTGGAGGACCGGATTGGGGGAAATTCATGAACATGAGACGCTAACAAGAAGTCCAGGTGGGAGGCCCTACGGGCAGCTGGAAATGGGAGCTGAATTCAGGAAAGGAGTCAGGAATAATTAATATTCAAAGGAAATGAATTTATTTTCAACTTGGAGCATCGCTATATTAGCATTTTACTTTGAAAATGTCTGTGCATTTAATTATTAGAGTATCTTAATGTGAACCTTTAAAAACAGCTTTATTGAGATATAATACATGTACCAATTATTTTGCCCATTTAACATGCACAATTCAACAATTTTCAGCATATTCACACAGCTGTGCAACTATCAACATGATATAAGTTTAGAACATACTTATAACCCACTAATGAAACTCCGTGTCCACTAGCAATCGCTCCCCATTCCGTCCCACTTATCTCCACTAATCTGCTTTGCGTCTCTATAAATTTCCATGTTCTAGACATTTCATATCATCCCATATAATATGTAGTTATTTCGTGGCTGGTTTCTTTCACTTAGTGTATTGTAGAGGCTTATCCATGTCATAGCATATATTATACTATTTAAATCTTTTTTACTGCTTAATAATGTCCTATTGTATGAGTGTACCTCTCAAAATAAAGTACTTTGTTTATCCATTCATCCATGGCTTTATGTTTGGGTTGTTTCTATTTTTTGGTTATTAGAAATAATTCTTCTGCTATAAATATTCATGTACAGGTTTTTGTGTGGATGTATGTTTTCATTTCTCTTGCTGGAGAATATGGTTGTGGTAAATTTAACATTTTGAGGAATTGTCAAACTCTTTCCAAAGTGGCTGCACTAGTTTTACATTCCCACCAATGGTGAAGATGTGTTCCAATTTCTCCATTATCTTGTCAACACTTGTTATGACCAGCCTTTTATTGTAGCCAGAGAGTGTGATGTTGTATCTCATTATATTTTTAATTTACGTTTCTTTAATAACTAATGATGGGCATCTTTAAATGTGCTCTTTGGCCATTTGTATATATATTTTCTTTGGAGAAATGTCTTCAAGTCTTTTGCCGATATTTTAATTGAGTTATTTGTCTTTCAATATTTTTTTCTTTATAGTTCCTCACCAGGTGTATGATTTGCTTTTTCACCCATTCTGTGGGTTGTCATTTCATTTTGCAGGATTTATTTAGTCTTCATTTTTGAAAAGTTATTTTTCTAGACCCTGCAAAATTCTTGGCTGACAGTTTTTTACCTTTAGTCCTTTGAATATCATTCTGCCGCCTTTTGGCCTTCATTGCTTCTGATAAAGCAATGTTAATATGATTGACACTTCTTTATATGTGATAAACAGGATTTTACATTTGGTGTTCAACATTTTGACTATGATTTTGTATATGGATATGAGTCTCTTTATTTTTATCCCTCATATAGTTTATTGAACTTCTTGGATATGTAAATTAATGTCTTCCATATTTGGGAAATATTTATCCATTGTTTGAAATTGTTTTGCTTTTTCCTTTCCTTCTCATACTCGCATTACACATATGTAGGTGCACTTAATAGAGTTCTGCATTTCTCCAAGACTCTATTCATCTTTTTTATTTTTTTCCCCCTCTGTTCTCCAGGTTGCATAGTGCCTGTTGATCTACCTTTGAGTTCATGGAGTCTTTATTTTGAGAACTGAAATCTACGGCTTAGCCCCTGCCGTGAGGTTTTCCTTTGGGGGATTGTGTATTTGCCCACTATAATTTCCATTTGATAGTTTTAAAATTTCTATTTCTTTGTTGATGTGATCTATTTAATAAGGCATTTTCCTTATAACTTCTTTTACTTATTTAGATATACAAAGGGTGATCAAAAATATAGTGAATGTTTACATTTTTAAAATTTATTACACTAAAAGGCACAATGCCACTGGTCCTCCTCAAAATAGTCCCTTTGTTTTGAATCACTTACACCATGGTTCTTGCCACTTTCTGAAGCAGTTCTGGGAGTCCTCTTTCCTAAGTGTCATTATGAGAGGTGATCAAAAACACAGTGCATGCAGCTGCCAAGTGCTATGAAACAGAAAAGCAGGCTTGTAAAAACATTACAGCAAAGGCTGGGGATTTAGCGCAGAGGTTAGAGCGCTTGCCTAGCAAGAGCAAGGCCCTGAGTTCAATTCCTGTCCAAAAAGAAAAAAAAAAAAATTACAGTGAGTCTTCATCCACCTTTTCACTGGATCTGGCCCTGTGTGACTTCTCATTCCTCCCCAAAGTCAAAATGACCATGAATGTTGAACTTTTTGAATTGATTTAGGACACTGAGGCAGCCACAGCTGTACAACTCAAGACACTCAAGAAAAAGGGCTTCCAGAACTGCTTCAGAAAGTGGCAAGAACGATGGGATAAATGTGTTTGAAGCAAGGGGAGTATTTTGAGCGTGATTATTGATAATGTATATTTTACTGTAATAAAAGAATTTAAACTTAAAAACACATTCTATTTTTTAATCACACTTCGTAGCTTTCTTTAGTTGCTTGAAGATATTTATAATAGCTATGTTGAAGTCTTTGTGTGCTATGTTCTTCATCCAGCCTTTTCAAAGGTAATTCTTTTTTTTTTTTTGTTGTGCCGGGGATCGAACTCAGGGCTTTGTGCTGGCAAGGCAAGCACTCTAATCACTGAGCTAAATCCCCAGCCCCCTTTCAAAGGTAATTCTATATAGACACACCATGATTTCCTGCTCCTTGGTTTACTTTAAATTTTTGTTTTTGAAATATGAATGTTTTGGGAAAAAAATTGTAGCACTCTGGATATTGATGCCTCTCTCCCTTGCCTCAGGGTTGATGTTATTTGCTTGGCAGTTTATTTGTTTAGTGAACTGGCTGAACTAACTTCGTGGAAGTCTGTTTGTCCTGCAGGATGCAGCTTCCAATTTCCTTCTCTTGTTTTGTACTTTTTAGTCTGCTACCTTGGAGCGACCCTTAAATTCATGATATGAACAGTCAACTGTTGTGCCTACACTCCCTTAGTCTGTTAGAGTCTTACTCTGCCCCCAACTTTCTGGGGAAGAATGTGTATGTTGGAGGCTGCTGTCACAGTCCAGGGAATTGATGTATTTGTTCCACATTCAGCCAGTCACTGGCTTAGAAGTTCCCTCCCTGTTCACTCTTGAAAGGGCACAGCCTTGGGCTTGCCACCACTTATCCAGACTTCCAGGGATGTGTATGGTTTTATTTTTAAGCCTGATTTCCTGGGAGTTCCCCTTGGTCATAGTAGCTTATTATTTAGCCAGTGTTTCATCAGAGATTGTATTTCAACTCCTTTGTGCCTATGAGACTTACACTCTCTGTTGATGAATCTGTGTGTGGCTCGTGGAATGCTTACAAGCCTGGCCCATCTCCAGTTGTGATCGCTCCTGAGTGCGTGCAGACTAACACATGTACGTGGTCTTCTTGACCCCCAAGACCAGATGTCATCCCGAGAGGGCTCTTCTTGGCTGTCTTCTATGCTGTTAATTTCTGTGAAATTTCTGGCCTTTCTGCCATTTCACTGATGCTGTTGCCACCAGTATCTTAGAGCTACCAGCATTTTCCCAATTACCCTTCAGCAAGGTCTCCTGGTTTTCAACAACACCGTAGGCATGGAATTTTCCACCTTCTGTTCCAAGTACAGTCAGTCCCCTCAGGCAGCTTTGTGGACCTCCTCATCCTTATGGCCTGTTACTCTCCCTGGGAAGAATCTCTGCAGTACTGCACAGGACCCCGAGTAGAGAAAATGGACTGGTTATTCTCTTACAGTGAAACCCTTCTCTGCTAGTAAGCGCTGGGAGGAGGGGCAGCATCTTGTCTTCTTGGCTTTCCTGCGCTTGCATGGAAGCTCCACCTGGTAAGTGGGCTGGTACAGAGGTGACTGGGGCTCAGTATGCGCAGCCTGCCCCATGGAGGCTTGAGCTTCCACCACACAAGTGGGGCCTGGGCGGGGTATGGGACTTCAGTCCTTTTATCCACCCACATCCAGAGTAGAAGTTCTTCATCTTGGGGCTGGAAGGGCACAGGGAACACTGAAGTCCTGCCCCTCCCAGAATGAAACCACAAGCCCAGACTGGGAACTGGGGAAGGGAGTCCGCGTCCTGCGGCTCGACTCCTGCAGACCTTGGCTGTCCTTGCTGAGATTTAGCAGATTTTAGTGAATGTATGTTTCTTCATCTATTTTGTGCCCTCAGGACAATTAACAAAGAGCATAAATGATATTTTTAAAGAATTTTTTTTGTTTTAACCATTTCATTTACTGTTTTGTTGTGCAGCAAGTACGCCAAGCTCCTCACTCTACCATTCCTGAAGTTCTCAAGATCAAGTTTTTCACAACCTCTAGTAGGTTATACAGAAACCGGATGTAATTTAAGAAAGAAATAACATAAAGGATGAATTTTTGGCTGGGGGGTTAAGAAAAACTGAGGTTTAGTGAGTGCCCTTTTCTCATCCTGTGGGATCATTCTGATACATTTCGGACCCTGGTGAGGAAAAAATAAAAACTGCCCACTCGTGTTCCCAGGAAAAAACAAAGGGGAAAAAAAAAGATTCTTGCTGCAGCATGAAGGATGAAGGTGAGTGTGCGGCTTCCTGTCACACCGCACACCTCCTCTTTACTACTTGTGTACCAGCAAGTCCAGCACGGTAAGAAGAGAGAAAGCTGCAGATCGTTGGAGAGGGGTCAGGTGGCTGTCCCAAAGATCTGTCCCACTTTTTTGATGGCTTCCTTCATAGTGACTCACTTCCAGCTTTTCTCTGCCCCTTTATTTACTCCATCCCAGGGGAAGTGGAATGATGTAGCTGGTTGCTAAATTCAGGAAGAATAAGTGGAGCTTGCTCAGCTCAGCAACTCCAATTTCCCTCCAGGGAGAGAGTGTACTGGTAGGTACCAGTTCTCATCTGCCCCTTGGGCTCATACGTCCTTCCCATTGCAACACCCGGATGGGGACATCTGTCCTAGTCATCCCAGGATGTGTAAATCTGCACCTTTCTGTGATTCACCTAAAAGGCCTTTCACAATAAACCATGTTCTCTAATCAGCCTTTATAATAGGAAAAATGAAATGTAAGCCTTTAAGTGCCATTCTTTTATATTAATCCTCCAATTGTGGAGAACCTAAGTAGATGAGAAGGGAACCCTCGTATTTTGCTTCTGTTGTGTTGGTATGAACTGGTTTACATGGACATCTGGCTGTAACGGAAGTCAAGAGAGCTTGCATTTGGCTTTTCCAGCTTCTATACTGGAAGGCTGCAAGCAAGAGATTAGGAAAGGCAAATGAGTCGGTCGTAGCTGTCACAGAAGTCATTGAGAGCTTTGGTCTTGAGATCAGCAGTGCCTAAGTGTCACTGAGGAACTGGTTAGAAATACAGACCGCTGGGTTCTACTTAACAAGATTCCCTGGAAAGGGGTCCCCGATACAGCCTGTGGGCTAACTCCTGCCCCCATTTGTAAATAAAATTTTGTTGGAACACAGGCACACTTATGCGTTTACATTATTGCCAGGGGCTGCCTTTCATACAGTGACGGAGTTGAGTAATTGCAGCAGAGACCACATGGCCTGCAAAGCCTAAAATATTTACTATCTGGCCCTTTACAAAATAAACGTGCAGTCCCCTGGTCCGAATCAAGTTCAGAGCTGAAAGTGTGGCTTGGCTAAAAATAGTGGGGAGATGCTGGACCAAGAAAGGGAAAGATGATCTTTCCTATAGAAAGAGGAAATCAGGAAAGTGTTGAGGGGAAGAGGTAAGAGCCAGCAGAGAAGAAGACACTGATGGGAAGAAAGGCAGGATGTAGGTGAGAGAGAAGAAAGGATAGAAAAGTAGAGATTGGGCGAGAATTGGGTAGTCATTCGGGTGAAAAGAAGGAAGTTGATAGACTCCTGGTTGGGTGGTCTCAGCATTTTGAATCTTCCGACAGTTCTTAGCATGTAATTTAACTTAGGCTGGGCAACAATCAATGCTTTATGATTTGAAAAAGGTGCCAACACATTATACAAACTGAGGCTCGCCACTTAGCACTTTGCTGTCAAACTCAGGGTCTGTATGTTTTTGCCCATGCCCCATGGATTAGAGAGGACCCAGACAGTGTTATTCTCACTACACAGCTGGGAAGTTGTGACCAAGAGAGAGTCAGTGACAATCCTGAGGTCACCAAGCCGAGACACTGTCCCCAGCAGGGATTGGAGGCCAGGCTTCTTCATTTAGACCTCCCTGGGGGGCGGGGGCGCCGCATGAGAACCAAGAGCCTGGGGCTCAGGGCAAGAGCTGGTTTCCACCCAGGACAGCTTACTGCTGGTTTCTGTTGGCTCAAAGGGACTCCTGTTAGTTTTGTCAACAAATCCAAACACCATTCGGGGTTTTTAGAGGGGTCCTCTGTTTTTGTCATACCTGTGTTCAAAGGCCAGGGTTGCATTTTGGCACCAGTCTGAGCTCTCCCTGGGATATAGGGTGAGACGGAAGCCAGAAATGGAGGGGCTGGGAATTTCCGCCAAATGCCTGGGCTTCAGGGGGCCCAGAGATGACAGAAGGAGAAAATGTTAGGACCGTCTTATGGACCTTCTTCTTTTCCGCCTTCCAAACATCCTTTTTCTTCACTGTTGCCCAGCTGCCTGTTCCCTGGGGCCTTCCTGGGGCTTGGGCTCCTGGGTCCCACAGGACTCTGTTGGCACTCTGAGGACACTTCTTAAAACACTCCTCCCTGCTGACTTTTGGCAGAACCTTGGCAGCCTTTCATCCCATGGACAAGTGAAACCGAGATGTTTGGGGAGTCACAGCCCTCCAGGAGGAGCATTTGGCCAGCAGGGATCAGAAAGGCCCTGTTTTGGGCTGAGGGATAAATGCGCCCACCTCCTGTCCTTTCAAGAGACAGCTCTGGGAGATTAGTGCATCGTATTTATTTGGTCCTGGTAGGGCGGAACCCCACTGCCCACAAGGTCAACCCTAGCAACACAACTTTATGTGGCTTTTCTACCTTTCTTGACACACTTTCCCCTACCTCCGGAAGTCCCCTTTCCTGGGATTCCCTCCAAAGTAGACCCTCTGCACCCAAGTTCGTTCAGGCTCTACTTTTGGTTGAGATAAATTTTTAGATAAACAACTGTATTATTGTAAGTGATTTTCTCTCTTTTCTTCCAAAATTTATATCTCTTATTTTTTCTTGTTTTGGTCATTGCCTAGGATCTACTATTGAACAATACACCCCTGAAAATTAGCATCTTGGTCTTGTTCCTGGATTTTACATGACTAATTCTAATGTTTTGATTTGATTCTTGCTTTAGAGTTCCTCTAGAAAAGTTAAAAAATATTGCTAAGGAAGCATTTTGCTGCTACTGGCTGACCACAGTTTGCAGGTGCTTGTGTAACAGCGCAAGTGGGCACGTTTTAAGCACAAGACACATGTTGAGTTTATTGAGTACTTTTTCTGTATTGCATCAGTCAAAACTTGTCACCAAAATATTGCACGACAACCATCGCTGCACTCAGTGGCTTCTTACTGCAATTATTTTTAACTCTCACACATTCTTGAGGTAGCTAGGGTTTGGCTAGTCCAGCTCGAGTAGGGCTTGGCTCTAACCTCTCAGTAGACATCTCTTATCATCCTTGGGCCGGTGGTCGAGCTTGGTCAAGACTCTTCTCGTGGTGATGGCAGAAGTATAAGGAAGAACAAGTGGAAATAAATGATGTTCCCTGTGGCCTAGGTTTGGAAATGGCATCCCCACACTGCCATCCAGTTTTCACAGAGTAAAGCAAGTCCTCAAGCCATGCCCAACAATCGTGAAGATGAGGGAGGTGACTCTCCTCTAATGGAAAGGATTTAAAGACACATGGTGAAGAGAAGCAGGGAAAGAAAAATGCACTTGGTCATATGCATCCTTTGAGATATTTACAGACTTTACCTCTCCCCCTTAGTGTGTTTATAATTATAATAATAGGCTTTCAATAGTTGAGAAATGCCATTGCATTGGAATAAATTCTGCTTGGCTCGATCTATTATTATTTATTATTATTGTTAAATGGCTGGTTATAATTTCTGAAATGATTCCTGTAATTAATAGGTTTCCACTGCAGACAGTGGGTAAGGGGGACAGGAATCATTTCCGGGCAGGTTTTGTCATTTGTTTCATGGGAGCGGGGTTCTCCCTTTCCCCCGAGGGATCAATCACCACACGGGACTCTTTCCCTGGCTGCAGGGTGCAGCTTCCCATGGTGATGCTGGTATATCTTCTCTGATCTCGCTCATCAGTATAGATAGAGAAGGAGGCTCCAACTCCTGAATAGCTCTGATGATAGCCTTTTATTGGTTAGACTGTGCTCCCTTCAAGTTCCTGTGCTGAAGTCCTAACTCCCCCTACTTTGAACATGATCTTATTCAGGAATAGGGTCATTGCAGATGTAATCGAGTTGAACCGAAGTCATTAGTGTAGGTCCTAATCCAACGTGAGTGGTGTACTCATGAAAAGGGGAAATTTGGACACAGAGAGGAGGGCACTATGTGAAGATGAAGGCAGAGATTGGAATGGTGCTCCCACAAGCCAAGGAATGCCAAGGATTGCTGGAAACTACCAGAAGCCAGGGGAGAAACATGATGTTATGGTTTCAATTTAGTGTCCCCCTGCAAGTGTTTATGCATTTAGAGGCGGGGTTTCTGGAAGGTAATTCAACCACAGGGGCACTGTGCTCAGCAGTGGATTCATCTACAGACGAATTCAGCAGCTGCATGTGCTGTTAGGAGGTGAGGCCTTGTTAGAGGCAGGTCACTGGGGGCGTGGCAGCAAAAAGTGTCTCTCCCTCCCTGGCTCCTCCCTTTGCTCTCTGCTTCCTGGTCACCATGATGCGAGCTGCTGTGCTCCACCAGACCCTTCCACCATGTGGTTTCTGCCTTGGAGCCTGTTGACCAGGGACTGTTACCATGAGCCAAAATAAACCTTTCTTCCGTTAAATTGTGGGTGCTGGGTATTTTATCCCAGTGAAGAGGAACATGACCAAGACACATGGTACAGATTCTTCCCCACAACCCCTAGAAGAAACCAACCCTGCTGATATCTTGATCTCGAGCCTTTAGCCTCCAACACTGGGGACAAAACCAAACAAACTGCTCTTGTTTAAGCCCTCTCAGTTCATGGTACTTAATTGCAGCAGGCCTAGCCAATAACTATTTGTCCCCCAAATAATCACACTGGCAAATGCTCTGAGACTCTGAGAGCCCTCCTTCCCTTCGGCCCTCACTCCCTCCCAACCTTCCAACCTCTCTCCCTCCCTATGTCTGTTTGTTTTGGCTTTGCTATTTACTCGCTGGGTGAATTTGCACAAGTTGTCTAATATCATTGATTTCTATTTTTTTTCACATAGTTGGAATAACTAGTCCTACTGGTGGACTTGCTGTGACAACTAGACAATGTAATGTGCGCACTTGATGTTTCCTCACCTGGGTAAAGGGGAAACCATAGGAACTTCTCTCAAGAGAAGCCTACAAAGCCTAAGTCTGAAAAACAAAGGAGGTGACAGGGAGGAGCAGCCACAGGAGTTTTCCCGTCACTGTGTAACAGTGTTGTCTCATGGGAAATGCTAATTTTCCACTCCGTCTCATTTCTGGAGACTTGGAATTTGAGCATCCCTGAGGAATCCTCTGAGCTGTAACCCTTCTTTGCGTTAAGAAATGATGTTATCTGCCGGATGAAATAAAGTGACAGTGTGCTGGCAGCTGATAGAACCAGTCCTCTTGTGGCCCCAGGACTGTGGGTAGTTGGTCCCGTGGGGGCCGTTTCTGAAGAAGGAAGAAGCAGGAGGCCTGGAGAGGAGCGTAGCCGCATGCAGGGAAGGTGGAGAACAGCAGCGTGGTTCTCCCTGAAGAAGCCTGTGGTTACCCATTTATATTTAGCCAATAGAATGTAGTGTGCCTTTGGAGGGTGGGTGTAAATTGTTATTTACTGCTTTGAGAGAAAACTCCCACACAAGGTTCTCTGGCAGGGGAAGTTTTGAAAGGAAAAAAAAAAAGTTCTGGCAGAAACAAGGTATGGCTTTTATTTCCAGTGGGCTAAAAGGAACACTTTGTCTCTAATGTTTGTCAACGTGTCATCATTAAGAGGGAAAACAAAATCGGTGGGTGCCTTTCTGTCCAAACGTGTTCATTACTTAACATGTATTTATTGAGCAACCACACTGTGCTAGGTGCTGGGAGTGTCATGGTAGCCAAGCCAGATGTGGTCTCTACCCTTATGGAAGAGCTAAAACCGATGAAAAAGAGCTTTGATGACATCTGGGGGCCAAGCAAGACCCTCTCTCCTATCTTGGTCCTGATCATGGAACATAATAAAACAAACGAAATCCCAAAGTATTGACTTTGTTAATGGCTGGGAAAGAGCCAATAGTCCACTGAGTTTGGAAATCTCTAGTATTAGGCAGATTAAAGAGGCTGGGTGACATTTGAGAATGAAGGAGAGCCTTTTGTCTTCCTACATCTAGACCTTGGGACATACTGTTAGCTGGAGAACAAACCAGCAAACTAGAGAAAGACTGGGTGAGACAGGCTGGGGCAGCCTTTCCTTGTAAGGATTCTGCCTTCTTGCAAAGTGTGCCTCCAACATCATCCTAAATATCCCAAATTTCTATTACCATTGTTTGTGGCAATGTAATAAGGGATATGGTGGGAATTGGACCTTACACAGTCAGAGAGGCTGGGGAAGTAGGGTCTGGAGTAAGGCTTGAGAGGTCTGAGAAAAGTCATGACTCTGGCCTTTGGCATCACTGACGTGGGTGGACGTGTTAGGGCTTGCGGGGGAATCAGGCACCAGGCACCCAGCACCAGGAAGGAATGATAAAGAGGAGCTGGGGAGAAGCTATGGAAGTCTGTGGCTGCTTGTCTGGGGTGCACTTGCCACCGGTCCGAAGGACCAGCAGTTAAATGGGAAATGCCTGGTTGGAGAGCAGGGCAGAGAGAGGACCAGATGGAACCTGCAGGTACTGTGTGTGTCCCTTGCAGCATGGACCCATGAGGGCCTACAGGAAGTAAGCCCTGCTAGGGTGCTTCCACTTTTCCTATCTAGTACCATATGTTTTTCTTTTGGCTAAGTCTAATTTAAAAACATAGAGAGATGGGAATTGTGTGAAACAGAGTTCCAGTGTAGCTCCACGAAGCTTGCAGAGGAGGGGAATAACCATACTACCAAGCCCTGCAGGGAAAAGTGCCCAGGACCAGTGAATCCCAGTAGCAGCTGATCCAGATATGCTCTGGCACCAGCTTCCTTCTACCAGGATGTCCCTGCTCACCATCTTGGTGGGAAGAATCGAGATAACGGAGGAATGAGGCTGTAAGAAGTCTGATGCTTTCCAGTGCCTTGTCAGGCGTTTAAGACCAGACCGTGGGCCACCTTTGTGCTGCACAGCTCTGATCACTTGCACGGGGGCAGGATGTGGGGTGAAACAGAGCTAGGGGTAGAAGCCAGACTCGACACAGACCTCTGATCATGGCCTGGATATCTCGGCACCCTTGTGTGTTTCTTGGCTGCAAAACAGGTAAGTGGGCTCCAGTGTTGTGCGAATTTGTGAGCCCTTGATGTTTATATATGGGGCTGCGTGGAGGGGTAGCCAGGAGGAGTGAGAACCAGGAAACATGTAGGAATAGGAGCAGTTAGAAAGGCGCTTGAAAATACGAAAGGGTTTCCATACCGCTCTGATCTGGCAGTTTGTTCCTTCCAAAATTTATGTTGAAACTTCATCCCCAACATCATATGTTAGTGGTATTTGGAAGCAGGAGCCTTGGGAGGTAATCAGGATTACAGGAGCTTGTGGGGGTGGGGCCCTCATGATTGCATTTGTGGCTTTATAAGGGACTGAAGGATTTCAGTGCATATAAAGTGCTTTGATCAGATTCATTCCCCCCTCACTCACCTTCACACTCCTTCCTTTCCCCAAAATGCGAAACTAGGGAAGAGGATGGGGCAAGGGGAGGTGATGGAGAGATGATTAAAGTATGTTATGTACATGTACAAATCGGCCAGAATAAAGCCCATTAAACCAATATGTACAACCAATATGCACTAATACAAACGTGGGAGAAAACAAAAAAGAAAAGGAAGAGACACTCAAGTTAGCAAGCTTGCTGTGTCTTGTCATGGGATGCCCTGCACCTCCTTGGGACTCTGTAGGCCTCAGACCTTGGACCTCCCAGCCTCCAAAACTATGAGAAATACTTTTTTTCTTTATAAAATATCCAGGTGGTAGTATTTAGTTAGAGTATGAAAAAATGAACTGAGACGCCTGTGGACAGAAATCACCTGCCCTAACTCTTGCAACGGTTGACTTGGGCTTTCAATTCAATGTGTCAAACAATGTTCTAAGAGGTAGGCCTCCTTGTGGCACAGTAAACTGTTTGTCTCTGGGGGGTATTAGAAAAAGGCCCAGTGATCCCCTTTCAGGAGCAGCTATGAAAGGGATTGTATCAAGTGGCTTTCCAGGAGGAACATGCTTGTCAGTGGTGATTCAGCACTGACTATGTCAGCCAGCAGCAAATGGCCAACATTTGAGCAGCCCCCGCTGTGTACCATACTGTGCATCAACATGGAAGGATTTGGAAGACATTGAAAATGAGGTTTCTGTGTCTTGAGTAGTCCGTGGGGGTAGGGTAGGTGAACACACACACACATACACACACGCACACGCACACACACATAGAGACATTCAAATTCCACATCTCCTTTTACAGGTTGGGTTTCTGGGGATATCAGTTCTGAAGTAGAGATCTGAGTGCAGGAAGTTTATTGAGAAGAGTTCTTGGATGAACACTTGAAGGGAGGTAGGTATACAGGACTGGGCAGAAGGAACTGGGCTGTCGTGTAGTTGTTGCAAAGGCCTTTGTCAACTCATGGAGAGGAAAGAAGAGAGGAGGAGAGAGGACAGGAGAGGAGAGGAGAGGAGAGGAGAGGAGAGGACAGGACAGGACAGGAGAGGGGATGGGAGGGAATAGAGGGAGGGGAAGAGAGTTCATTGAGTTCTTTTTCCTGTCTGGCATCCACTTGCCAATGCAAAAACTGCCCTTGCCCCTGAACAGGCTTAGGACACTCTAGTCCCTCACTCAATTCATTTTTTTGTTGTTAGAAAGAGTTTCCTTGAAGCATATTTCCACTTTCCCGTCTCTGTGGTCAATATGAGAACATGATGATTTCTTAAAAACAAGAAGTCATTTTGTCTTTTCTCTGAACTGCCAACAGTTTTGAGCTTTTGAAAGAAATTTTAAAATGTTTTTGTACATGAAGAGCTTCGTTTTTCTGGAACAAGCCACTGATAGTAATAAGCTTCCCACAAAGAAATGATCCCTGACTTCAGTTGTTGGGTTGATTGGTCTCAGCTAGGCTCTCCCCTCCCTCTAGTGAAAGTTCCAATGAGCTGCAACATTCCAGAATGGAATGTGGTGCTGTCTCCTCCTTCCTCCTCCCTCTTCTGCAACTGCCTGGAACCAAACATGTAAGGTACTAGCCAAGAGAGGGCAAAAGAAGGAAGGAACAGAGAGAACAAGGTGAGTCTGTGTGCCAGTCAGCTCTGTGTGACTTTGACAAAATACCTGAGATGGATCAACTTAAAAAGAGGAAAAGCTCATTTTGGTTCACAGTCCTGTGGGTTCCAGGCCATGGTTGGTTGGCTCCCTTGCTCTTGGGCTTGTGATGGGCAACATGTCCTGTTGGGAATGCATGGTGGAGGAAGCGGCTCTCCTCGTGGTGGCTGGAGGAAAAAGAGAAAGAGGAAGGGCTGGGGCCCTACTATCCCTTTCAAGGGCAGCCCCTGCCCCAACTTCCTCTCACTAGGCTGCACCTCCTAAAGGTTCCATCACCTCCTGAACAGCACCACGGGCTTTGGACTAAACCTTTAGTATATGAGCCTTTAGGGGACACATACCTAATCATAGCATCCATTAAATAGGCAACCCAAAGTCATTTCACTTTAAACTATTTCCCATGTCCCTTCCAGGGCTCTCTGGAGTGTGGTCTATGGACCAGCACCCCTAGAAAACCTGACCGAAATCCCCACCCCCACCTGATCACAGTCTCTGCAGGTGTGGACCAGGAATCTGTGGTTTCAGAAACCCTCCGGGTGCCTCGGGGGCATGCTTATGTTTGAGAAGCATTACGAAACCACATTTTGAAAGGAGCTTAAGCAGACCAGGCAACCGCTGATTAGAATTTAGGGAAGCAGATAAATATGCCCTTCTATCCCAGTAGACGTCATCACTCCCCGGGCCTCTGCTGCCTGTGCCCCCGTCGCCCCGTTAGAGTGGAGCTGCAGGCTGCTGTTGTCTCCATTAAAATGTAGCCATTCCAGCCCTTTCAACACACCATCTACCTCCACCTGTTCTTCCCCTTTCCTTCCTAAAGCAAGAGCTGTTAAAGAGAGCACTTAAAGATATAATGAAAACAGCAACAAATTTCAGAAACCGGGGTGGGTGGTAACCATGGTGCCGAGTGGGTGGGGGATGCTATTTTAGACCTCAGAATACTCCTGTTCAAATACTGGTCCTCGGTGATAAGTGACCTTAGCCTAGCGGTGACCTACCAAGAGCATGGGACTGACCCATTGTCTTAGATCAGGCTCTGCCACAAACTTCTAGCATCTGACACAACCCTGAAGATGCTGGAGTCCATGACACTGGATTCAGTGTTAGTCTATTTTTTAACAGTAATAAAATTAGCTTTGCAAAGCTCATTGTGCCTTCTTGTAAAGAAGGGGAAAACCACTAATTTACACTTAGATTTCCCTAAGCGTTTCAAGAGCATGCTGGGAATCCACCAGAATCTTATGTGCCTAATGATTTTGAAATAAATCCATTCTGCACGTTGAGAGCTCATTGCCCACAGCCTTCCCATGCCAGGATCCTTGGAGTTGCCTTGTCCAGCAGGGTGGGGGCTGGGTCCAGGACTCAGTGGTTCTCCTTGACCCAGCTGCCACTGTCCAGAGACCTTGGCTAATACCCAGCAAGACCCTGGCACTCAAAAATAGCAATTTTTAGTATTGCAATGAATTTTCCCTTTGTGGCATAAGCGGAACAGAAAATGACTGCTCACTGAGAGAGAAATGAAGAGTTCTGTGCTTTACGGGCTCCCTCCGAAGAACACTGGGTGGCTCGTGACACCGAGGGACCCACAAACCATTCAAAATGGCATGAACTGAGCTTGTGTGAAAGAATGCAGCGGCCAGGTGAGGTGTTTCAAATTCAGAATTGGGAAACCAAGAACCAGGCCACAAAGATTCACACCTTGCCGCCCACTCCCCGTTTTCCTGGATAATGTCTCTCTGGTTTCCCTTTGATCAAAACGACCATTATCAGGTAGGTTTGGAGATAATTCTGTAACGTTGCAATGAAACTGCTTTAAAGCTCTGTTCAGAAACATAGTCCAAGTGGTGCTTTAGACCGTTTGGAGGCAGAAAGACACAGACTCACTGAGAAAGTAGTTTCTGGAAGGACAGCATAGGAAGTGGTGTGTGAAAGGCAGGCATGCTGGAGTTTTGCCCAAGGCAGCCTCAGCCAAGGGCTGGCGGGAAGAGGAGCAAGGGAGGGCAGAAGTACATCTCTTCTTATGGATGTGTATTTGCGTCAAGTCATAATGAATACAAGGTTATTTTCTTACTCCTAGTCATCTGGAGGTAGCCACAAATGCAGTCTTCTCTAGGTAGACTAGCTGGTTCCTGTCGCGAGCGATCTATACCAGCAGACGAGACACGTTTGTGTCTTTCCACAATGTCAGAATTATTGAATGACAATAAATCCACAAGTTACATCAACTCTGTCAATGTTATGAGGCTGAATAACAAGGTTCACTTGGTAGCCAGTGAGCTGGGCAACCACACTGGTTCTTTTATTCCAAATTTAATTACTAATTTCCGTTGCACTCAAGTCACACATCACACTTGACACAATAACCCGCAGGTTATGGAATAGCTAAGGAAGGATCAACAGTGGCTGCAGGATGGGAGAAGGCAGGGCCGAAAGCCAAGGCAGAGAGTCTGCAGAGAGGTGAAAAGTCACCACAGGCGGCTAGAAGGTCACACACTGGGCTGGACGTCTGGGAGCAGCAGCACCCAGTGCCAGGGCTTGTTGGGTGCGCAGAGTTGGTTCAGACCTGCGTGTCAATGGCAGACATTTGACTGGGCCTCACCAGGCAGGGTGATCCCGCTGAGCTGAAGCTGGGGGATGGAGAGCAGGAGTTCGTGGCCTCTTGCCCTCAGGACACATTCGCCAGGTGGTCTGAAGAGACGACAGGTCAGTGTGGTGCTGCCGCACCTGTGCTGGGGTCCCTCCTTTTATATGGTCTAGGTGGGGCTTGCAGTTTTCATGGGACTGCTGAGTCTGATAGGCTGGTGGACCTCGTTTTGTGATACTTAGATACATCAGCTGTTCATGCGTCCTTGATTTAATTTGACACATTTACAAATGGCAATTTTTATTAGCATGATTATTTATCAGTCTGTGCCTTATGATTGTGCCATGAAGCTCCGAGTTGTTTTTTTTTATTTTGATCAGTTTGTTGTGCCCAACATCCGGTGGTTGTCATCAGCACATACGAATCAAGTCACCCTGGCCCAGCATTTCTCCTCAAAGCGGTGGCAACTGTTGTTTTATAAAACAGAGTCACTCAGGGCAAAGCAAACCTGAAAGCTGCTCTTCTATACACTGCGGGGGGAGCCTCTGCGCAGTTCCAGATGGCTCACTGCCTGGTGGAGACCAGCAGCCTCCCTCTCAGATGCATTTTTGAGTAGCTGCTTCCTGCCAAGAAGACGCCAAGCCACAGCGGTTGGTGGGAAGAAGGAGAGCCTGAAAAGACCCATTTTATAGTCACTCACTGGGATATCAGGTTTGGCCCCTTGTTCCCTCTTCTGCAGCTCTGTTGGGAAAAGGGTAGCGTCTAGCAGGCTGCTGAGCCCAGTTCTCTGGGGCACTAGAATGTTCCAAATTGTGTCAGTTGGCTTTAGTAGTGTTGATTCCATCTTTTTCACCAACATGTCTGTTTGAAATTCACAGTGGCTGAGCTAAAGACTAGAGAAGTTGCCTGAAGAGGTTAGAAAAAAAGCTAGTGCCAAAATGTACTGTCACAACTCACATGCATTAAGGAAACAATTGTATCCTACATGGGACAACATAAACTGTTCTACAATTTTTTCCTGCTTTCAGATAATTAAAATAGATTCCTTTTTAGATGTAGGAGTACGTGCCACCTGTCTTCCTGTCAGTTTTTGTTTGTTTGTTGGGCTAGGACCATTTGAAATGAGGTTGGATCCTTCTTAATCTCTGTTTCTTACTAAATGATGGCAGCGGGAGACCACAGACATTTTATCATTTATGTTAGTTTCCCAGATGTCTTTTAAATGTGGAAATACAAACTAATGGAAAAACAGAGGAGAAAAATATGTGAACAACAGAGGAATAAGAATAAGAATAGGAAGTCTTGGAGATAAAGACGAAGCAAAACACCTCCAGGACCATAAATGAACAAAATTTCAAGGTGAGGAAGGACAAGGTCTCAGCCTGGAAGATCAAAAGGATAAACCACTAGAAATCCTGGCATTGTGAACAGATGAAAAGAAGACAAGTTATGCCTTATTCTCCACTTGTTTTTTAATTTTTTTTAAATTGGCGTGTAGTAATTGTCCATATTTATGGGGTACAATGTGATGTTTTGATATGAGCACACACTGCATAATGATCACATCAGGGTGATTAGCTTATCCACCAAGTCAGACAATTTTCATTTCTTTGTGGTGAAATAGTCAAGAGCCTATCGTCTAGCTGTTTTGAAATTATTATCAGCACTTAGTTCTCTTTCAGGCGTTGTTTATTGTTTGTCCTACGCGTACCTGCATCTGTCTGCGTGTGGAACGGCCCCGGAGGCCCGTATGTTAAGGGCTTCCTCAGTAGTGTGGTGCTGCCGGGAGGTGGCGGACTTTCAGAGACGGGCTTAGCGGGAGTCTCGTGTCCCTGGGGCTGTGCCCTCGAGGGAATTATGGAACCCTCTTTCCTTCTTTCTCTATTTCACTGTTCAGTCATAAGGAGTGTGATCTTTCTCTGTCACGTGCGGCCTCGCCATCATGTTGCACCACAGGTCCAAGGACTGGGGCCAAGAGATCATGGACCGGTGAAGCCTTTAAAACTGGGAGCCAGAACAAACTTTTTTCTTTTAATGTATTTGGTTTCTGTTTTTGTTTTTTGAGGCAGTGTCTCACTGTATAGTCTGGGCTGGCCTTAAACTTGTACTACTCCTGCCTCGGCCTCCGAGTGTGGGGCTTACAGGCGCGTGCCACTACACTCTGCACAAGTATTTGTGCTAGTGATAGAAAGCTGACTGGCACGGCGCCCTACTCTAAAATATTAATAAATGTAGCTATTTAAAGAGTACTGGTTGTGACAGATATTAAGCTGAGAATGGATAATTTTAATTGGGAAAGGCATGCCTTGCAGGGGCCCCCGGGACACCTGAATTCAGTACACTTGGTAGCATTGTAGCCACCCGTGAGGACGGTGGGCCCCAAACCAAAGAGCCCATCAGTGCTGCCCGGAGGGCTTGTAAAAAGAGAGCCCAGGCCCAGCCTCAGGGGGCTGACTCGGGCTGCTGGGTCTGGAGTGGTCCCAGAAAGGGCTTTTCTCTCAAATCCCCTGAGATACTGGTCCTTTTGCTCCGCCTTGCGGCCACACTTTGAGAACCTCTGCTTTACTGAGCTGTTCCAAAGGGCCAGGAACTCTTTCAACTTCTGAATAGCCACAAAAAGTAATAAAGGAATGATGACTAGATGAGAAAATTCATCATTATTACTTTTTATTTGCCTCACTACTTGTGGTAGTGAGAATCGAACCCAGGACCTTTCCGTGGAGCTTAATCTCCAGTCCTTTCTAATTTTGAAACAAGGTCTCACTAAGTTGCTGAGTTTCCCAGGTTGGGCTGAAACTTGTGATCCTCCTGACTCAGCCTCCCGGACTGCTGGGATTACAGGTCTGTGCTGCCATGCCGAGCTCTCATTTATTATTTCTGAGACTTCGGGGGAATGCAGCTCTGTCTCCAAAGCCTTTCCTCACTTTCGGCTTCTTACGAGTATGTCAGGTGTGGAATGTACGTTCTAGGAAATGACCCTCAACCAGATCTAGACTTTCGTATCTGTAAATACCCCAGACATCACTTGTCATTTAACTTTGCTTAAGACCTTTTTCTGTGTGAACGCAAGCTCTGAATTTTTCTGATGTCACGTCCATCGGGTTTCATCTCCAATCCTGTGCTTCTGAGGTTTTGCTTAACCAGCTCTTCTCTGCCCAACATTACGAAAACCCTCTCCAGCTGTGTTCGTTGCTGTACTAAAGGCCCCTAAGCTGGGTGGCCTGGCTTACAGCAACATGTCCTCTCACAGTTCCGGAGCCCAAGTCCGGTGTCAGCCGGGTCTCACTTCCTCTGACGTCTCTGGGGGAAAGTCTGTTCTCTGCCTTCCTCTTAGATGCAGCCGTTGCCAGCAATCATTTGTGTCCCTTTGCTTGGAAATGCTTCGCTCCAATCCTTGCCTCCCTTGTCACCAATGACACTGGTCATACTGGGGTAGGGACCACTTCATCTTATCCTGACACCGGCAAGACCCTGTTTCCAATAAAGTCACCTTTGCAAGTACACTAAGGGTTGGGAATTCAACACATCTCTTGCGGGGCGAGGGCATGATCTATTCAACATCGACACTTTATTCTATTAGCTTTATCATTTTGTCCTTTCATTTTAATGTCTTTAACCCAATTAAATGCCCTCATTGTGTAGCAAGTTTATTTTTTCCAAACATTGACAGTTTTCCTGATATTATCTAGTAAAGTGTGGTTGGAAACTTGCCAGCGTTTGTGTTCACCCATGTCCTAGCAAATCAGAAAGGCAACCTGCAGCCAACAACCCCCCTGTCCCGTGTCCCCCAAAGTTTCTGGGTCACATGCCGTTTGAGAATCACCACACTAAGCGATGTGTCTCTCCCAGATTCTTAACGCCACCTTTCTCGTGTTTGGTGTTTCCATATATAGAAGTGCTTATTTTTGAACTTCCTTTTCTGATTTGTTGGTTGATTTGTCTTTTCTCAGCCAAGTAGTTTGCATTTAGAATTTTTATTATTGATACTGAAGCTTTTTAGTTTGTCTTAATATTGGTAGAGCACATCTACTTCTCATTGCTATTCTTCTTTAAAATTGGCTTAAGTGTTTCAAGAGCCTTATTTCTCCACGTAGATTTAAGAATTATTTTGTCAAGTCTTTGACAATCTCTGCAGGACCGAAACAAATGTTATCAAACCTATAGATTAACCGGTATCTTTTTAAATCAAGGCCTCCAAATTATGAAGATTATATCTTTTCAGTTTTTAAGGCTTCTTTTATATTTTTAATAGTTAATTTGTAAATAAAGATTCTATGTACTCATTTCATTAGGGTAAGTCTTAGATATGGTACAGTGTCTTTTGCTGATTTCAGTAGTATTGGGTTTTTTCAAGAGACAGAGTTTTAAACCAGGCACGGTGGTTCGCCCCTATAATCCCAGCACTCAGGAGGGTGAAGCAGGAGTATTGCCCTGAGTTTGAGGCCAGTCTGAACTACAGAGTGAGACCATGGGGGGGGGGAATGAGACTGACTTGCTATGTTGTTCAGACTGGCCTTGAAGCACTGGGCTCAAGCAATCCTCCTGACTCAGCTTCCCAAGTACCTGAGACTACAGATGTGTGTCGTCACACCAAACCTGCTGTTGCATTTCTAACACGTCATTGTGTGATCCTCTTGGATTTGGCCAGCATGGAGAAACTCATTCTTCTTTGTAGGCTGAAACTTGCTTCCAGCAACTTCCCTGAACTCTGGTTTGTTGAGTCCTTTAGGTTTTCTATGTCATCTGTAAAGACATAGAAAGGATTTGCATCTTGCAATCCTTGTATCTTCTTTTGAAATGTAGGATTGATACCTCTAGTACTATATGGAAAGCAATAATTATAAAGTAAATATTCTTGTCCTGTTCTTCACACTAAAGGGAATACACCTAAGTTTTCTCCATTGAGATGAGGCTCTTGGCCAAATATCCCGTATTAATTCGGTGAAGCTAATATATTCTATGTTCGAATGAACTATTATTCTGTTGTTTTCTTGCACCCAGTGTTTCTGTTAATACCCTGATATTAATTTGATTATTGTTCTTTTGAGGACAGGCTATCTTTACCCGCTAGAAGACTTTATATTACTTTCTTTGTCTTTGAGAATATAAAATTTCATAAAATCATCTATGTGTTGTTTATTATTACTTATAATATTATTTATATTATTTTGCTTTCTACAATCTCTTCAATCTAAAAGGATCTTTAACTCTGGAAATTAAAAAAAATTTAAATCTGCTTCTTTATTTTTCTGTCCCTTTTTGCAATTCATTCTACACCTCTCTTTGCTATATTTCTTAATTTTTTTGTATTTCTTAATTTTTAATGTACATTTTCATGTCACTCCTCACCTCCTATGTATTTTGAGTTCTCTTCAACCTGAATTAGGTGCACATTAATCCATTACCCAGCTGTTTTCATTTGTTCTTCTCCTTATTTAAATTATTACAGTTTTTTCATACTTAATATTTCTTGCCTGTTCTTCTTTTAGGTTTATAACTATAGTAATTCTGCTTTGCTTTTTATGCATTGTTTGGTTTGTATTTCTCTTCTAGATGAGTGTTTCCCAGCTGTTGTGGTATTTCTCCTTGGGGGCTTATAGTCCTCACAATATTTCATGTCCTTGGCTGTACATCAGAACTGCCCACAGAGTTTTAAAATATACTGATACCTGGATCTCATGCTCAGAAACTGGATTTAAGGGCTCTGTGTTGTACCTGGACACTCAGTTTTCCAGAGCTGGTCTCTATGATTGCTATCTGCAGCCAAGATTAAAACCTGCTTCAGTTTCCAGCTACTTTGGCTACTAAAGTGTTCATGGGGAAACAAGTTTAAATCCAATTTAAGGGAGTTAAAAGAGACGGAGTAAGGATTTGCTTCAGGTCAAAGAGCCGTGGGGCTACTCTCTGTCTGATATGAGATTTTTCCGTTTGCCACCTGGTATGGCTTGTATCTTGATGGGCGCCTCCTGCCCAAAGCCTCACACACTCATAGATGAGCTTTTCAGAGCTGGTTGGATCTAGGGCGTGTGATATTGGGATTAAAGGTGTGTGGTACTAAACCAGTCCACTGATTGGAATTAGCATGGTTCTGGATGGTACCACCCAAAAGAATGGCAGCTGGATGGGATAAAAGGGTCTCCTCTGTGATTTCCCTTTGCTCTGCTACCCTGTTTTGGGGTCAGCTAACTACAGACTGAAGCCTCTACGGATTGTGAGCTGAGTCGTGGTGGGATTTAGAAAAGAAAGTGAACATGAATAATAAAGATTGTCTTCCCTGCAAACTTCTCCTGATATGTCCATATTGATTAAGATCTATTCTCTCAATTAGGCAGGTTTGAATGCTGCCCTGAGAATACCGTGTGGCCCTTACATTTTTCTGCCTGCAGATGTGGGTTCGGATCACTATGGGAAAAGGCAAGAGCGTAATTTTAAAAACTTTTTTTCAGCGTATTTTCCCATCAATAGTGTTGGGCCCTTTCTGGCTTTCTTCTAACACCTTTCTTTCCCCAGTCAATGATTTCTCAGCCACCTCCAATTTCCTTTGTCTATAGCAACTCCACGCTTGTTTTGGAAAAAGGAGCTAATCTCCCAAGCTAGTCAAGACTGAAAGAAATTGTCCTTAAAAAAAAAAAAGAAAGAAAGAAATTGTCTTACCTGTAGTCCCAGTGATTCAGGAGTCCGACACAGGAGAATCACGTGAGCCCAGAAGTTTGAGACTAATCATCTGACTGTCAACATAAAAGTATGAAATATTAGGTGAAAAAGTTAACTCTCAAAAGATGCATAGAGTTTTTAGAAAGATAAAGACAAAAATTTAAAAAGACATATATAATTGCCCCCAAATGAAGTAATTAGGTATTAATCTGACAAAATGCATATAGGATTTATATGCTGAAAACTACAAAATATTGATGAATAAAAATCAAAGAGCCAAATAAATGGAGAGATAGTCTGTGCTCATAGGTTAGAATAATTGACATAGTAAAGTTATAAATTCTCCTCAAATTGACATACAGGTTTAAAGCAACTGAAAAAATTTTTATTAGTAAATGTTTATAGTACATAGTGTTTAATTCCTAGTGTCACATTGGCACATGTGCGTAACACATCTTAATTCCTTTTTTCATCCTGTTTCCCTCCCCTCTCTTCCTCCTCCCTCCATCTCTTGATCCTCTTCCTAATTGAAAAAGATCTATCTCCCTACTTTCTATTATCTGTCTTTTATTTTGCTCTTTGTTTATAATTTGGGTGTTTTGTAGACGAGAAACCATGCAATAGTCAAGCTTGTGTGTCTGATTTATTTCGCTTAACATTATAGACTCATCCATTTTCCTACAAATGACACACATTTAATCTTCCTTTATGGTAGAGTGGTACCCCACTGTGCATAAATACCATATTTTCTTTATCCATTCATCTATTGGTAGACTATAAGCTGCTTCCAAGATTTAGCTGTTATGACTCGTGCTACTATAAACCTGGGTGTGCATATATTGCATCAGGTGAGGGGCACTGTTCATCTGGTGTAGGCCTGCTTCTAAAGCAGTTTCCTCTGTCTGTCTGTCTGTCTGTCTGTCTCTGTCTTTCTCTGTCTCTCTCTCTCATCAAATCTAGGGTTTTGTGTATGCTAAGCATTAGCTCCACCACTGAGCTTTATCTCCAACTCCAGGTTTAAAGTAATTTCTATCAAAAATCTAAGAAAAAATTTTGTAGATAGAGATGAGATTATTCTAAAATTTACATGTAAAAACAAAGGGGCTAACATGCTTGAATAATTATTAAAAGGAAGAATAAGATGGGAGGAAACACTTTACTTAATTTCACGACTTGTTACTGTGATCAAGACCATGATGAAGACTATGTGGAATTGGTAGAGATGGGCACAGAAATTAATGAAGTGCTATAAGAAAACCCAGACATGATCTCACATGAGTATGGTCAACTGATTTTTGACAAAGGTGTGAAAACGTTTCAATAGAGGAAAGATGATTTTTCAAATAAATAGTGTTGGAGCAAGCCTCTATCTATGGGAATAACTAGAACCTTGATCTAAATTTTATACCTTCTATAAAAAATGAACTTAAAATAGATCACAGATTTAAATGTAATCTATAAATCTAGAAAACTAGCATAAGAATATTCTCCAGGACATGGGGCTTGGTGAAGAGTTCTTATGCATTGTGCTAGAACCATCATAAATGAAAAAATATCAAATTAAAATCTTTTACTCTGTAAAAGATTCTGTTAAGAGGATGCAAAGACAAGCTCTAGATGGAGAGAAAATATTTGCAAACTGTATATTTGACCCTAGACCTTTATCAAGAATATGTAAGAACCCTCAAAACTCAACAGTAAAAAAAAAAAAATCCAATTTGGAAACAGGCAAAAGACTTAAACAGACATTTTAATTGAAATGGTCTATGTGTGGCAGATATTCATCTGGAAAGATATTAAGCAGTAACCACTAAGCAAATACAAATTAAGACCATCATGAGAGATCACTGCACACCTGTTAAGACAGGTCCAATAAGAAGCAATGACAATGTTATTTGCTGGCAAGGATGCAGAGAAACTGAACTGTCACACATTGCTGGTGGGAATGTAAGATGTTACAGCCACTTTGGAAAACTGGTTGGCAGTTTCTTAAGATACTAAAGATACGTCCATCACACAACCCTGCAATTTCACTTCTGTATATTAGTAGCAGAGAAATGAAAACTTAATGTGTGCACAAAAACTGGTATGAAATTGTTTGTAGCAGCTTTGTTTGAGACGGCTCAAAAGTGGAAGCAAGTCAAAGGTCCTTCAGTGGGCGAATGGATAAAGAAGTTGTGGTGTATCTATTCCGAATACTATTCAGCAATAAAAAGGAATGACTATTGATACAAGCAACAACTTGGGGGAATCTCAAGAACATACGAGTGAAAAATAAGCCAATCTTAAAAGGTCACATGTTATACAATTCCATTACATAAAATGACAAAATTACAGCTATGGAGAACCAATTAGCGGTTACCAGGGATTTTGAATGAGTAGGGAGAAGAGGGATGTGCATAGCATGATGGAGAACAGATAATCATAGATAATTAATCCAGGAGTTTCAACATCTAACACATGGACACATTCCCCCTCCAGTACCTCTTTTATAGCACCCTCCAAATTTTGCTTTTTGTTGTTGTTGTTCACTACTAAATACTTTATGATTTTTATTCAGAATTTTTCTCTAAAGAATGAGTCACTTAGAACTGTTTTTGAATGTGTAAACATAGTTTGTCTTGATTTTTTTTCCCTTTCTTTTTTCCTGTACTGCTAAGGGCATGGGAATTCCAGGCTTATGGCCAAGCTTGGCACAGATTCATGTTCCAATCACTCATAAGTGACTATTTCTATTTCCACAAATGGTTTGAGGAGGGTAAATGAGCAGAGATTTTGTGTCCTCATTGATGGACAGAACATTATTTTCTGGCTCTCTGTGGTGCACAAGACCTGAGGACTCAAATCCTGAACCTTTGTGATCTAAACTCTACCTCCTTGCATGTGTTTTTGGTCTACATTTCTTCCTGTAGACCCTCAACTTCCCCAGAGACTGTGGACCAAATTTCACTCATTGCTTTGACCGTAGGTTCCCTTTTTAGTTTTGAAACCTGAAGGCATTTCCGTTTTTACCTTTGAGCTCAGCAACATATCTTTTTTTTGTTTGTTTGTTTTTTGTTTTTTGGTGCCAGGGATCGAACTCAGGGCCTTGTGTCTGCTAGGCAAGCACTCTAATCACTGAGCTAAGTCCCCAGCCTCTCAGCAACATATCTTTAAACATCAAACTTTATCCATGGGTGTCGGCATTTGGAGTAGTACAGGTGATTCTTGCCTACAGTAGTTGGACATTTTACTGAAAGCTCCAAATGGCCGTTTCTCCCAGTTCACCAATATGTTCTTTATCTATGACCTCCCTATTACCCAATGTACTGAGTTAAAAAAATCATCACACTCTTAATTTCCAAGATTCCTAATTGTTTCTTTTGTCAACGAGGATATTCTTGTTTAATAGATGCTTGTTATCCCTCTCCTTGCTGTACAAATTCGATTTCCCCATGCACTGCTCTTTTTCTTCTTGGTTGAATTTGTTTTGTAAATGATGCTAAATTTTCCTCAAGTGTTCAGTTATTCTTTGTGCATGTATGTGTGTGTGTTACGTAGGTATCTATGTGTTTATTGCTACAGAGACTGCATGCATTACCTGCTTTGTGCTTCCAGTGGGAGCAGGGAGGGGCATGCTGCCTGTTGTGATGAGCTATTACCTGGGCTCTGTGGTGCCCTGCTCCTTTCAGGAATCACCAGCCTCTAGGATACAAGCACTGGCGCTCAGAGCTACAGTACCATAAAGAAGGAGGGCTAGAGAGGAGGTGGAGGTGATCCCTAAGTAAGTGGCCTTCCGGGTCTCTCAGTTGCCACTCACCACAGGTCTTCATTGAAGACGTTTGGCTCCAGGCATTTCGGTAGTCACTCCTACCTTTTACAGCAAGTTCCTCTGAACACATTTTGAGTTGTGGCTTCCTCTTTCAATCCAATGCCACCTGCCTTTCACGATTCAACTGTGTCTCATAATTTCTAGCCCACCACAGGCACTCCATGTTCCCTGGTATTTATGTGATTTATTCTTCCAAAAATATCTTTTTATGACATTTCTAAGGGTCTTGCAAAGGTAAAGCTTGCACCAGTTTTTATTCTGACATCTCCTGAAGACTTTTGCCATTCTTTGAACTTTTAAAAATGCTTTTTTTTGTAAAAAGGAAAAATACTAGTAAAATACTCTCCTAAAAATGTAATGATAGCTTCATTTTCATGTGATTATATGAGACTATCCAATAAAAAGAATATTATATAAGACTATCCAATAAAAAGAATATTAATATAAATAGACTTGCTTTACCAGATATTAAAAGATAATTTTAAAGGCAGGTTCATGATAGGAATATGGCGTTGGCATGAAACAAAATGGACAGATTAATGGAGTAGATTAAGGAAATCCAGGCATAGAACTCATATATAATAATGTTGGTATTTAAAATCATTAGATAAAATATTGTGTTGGTACAAGCCACTGACTATTTAATAATCTTGGAGTAGAAAGACTTTCCTAAGCAGATGCCAAGCCCAGAAACCAAAAGTGGAAAACAGACAGATAAGATTTTACAAATTAAAAATAACATCTTTAGCACAGAAATAGAAACCACAAAGCGAACAGATACTTAGCAACTAAAAGTGTTTCTGTAATAGGGTGATAAACTGGGGGTTAATATTATTAGCATATAAATACCTGGATGAACACTTGAAAATAGAAGAAACACTGATAACTAATACATTTACCCGGAGTCCATCTTTTATATGGAAAATAATATCTATGCAGCATCCATAAACACTTGGGTTGGCCGTATTAACCAGAGTGATACTACCCATAAGTGACAGACATGGCACCTATTTACCTATATATGTGTATAACCTATAGGTAGGGCACTGTGCTCTAATATAACCTTAAAATGTATCTAACATAGTCAATCTAGGTGTTGTATTTCTAGAAAAAGTACTGAAAAAATAATCAGACAAATGGGTACTGATAAACCTAGGCCTGGTAGGTTTATTATGATAGCCGCTCTTTGTAATAGGGAAAATGTGTAACAACCTATATATCCAACAGCAAGGAAACAGTTAAAGCTGAGCGCTGAGTTGTCGCACGCACGCGCGCGCGTGTGTGTGTGTGTGTGTGTGTGTGTTTTCCCACTAGGTGGCATTTGGCAGTCCTAGAGACTTTTCTGGTTGACGTGACGGGGTGGCGTGTGCAGGGTGGGGTGGGGGGGCGTGCTACCGCGTCTTGTGGGTGGAGGCCAAGGATGCTGCTAATCACCCTTTCATACGCAGGACAGCCTCCTACAACAAAGAATTATTGGGTCCAAATGTCAACAGTTCTGAGGTCGAAGGACCTTGAAATAAGTGATGATACATTCACAGACTGGGAAGCTTTTTATCTATGAAAGATGAGGCTGTATATTTCCACTTATTGAACTATAAAGACGGCTATGAAATACAGTGAAGAAAAAGTGGCTGATTATAAATCAGATGAAGCAAAACAAATTTAGACTAAGTAGTGGTTGAAAAAGTTAAGGTATCTGGTCATAGCCAAATATTTACTGTCTCTAAAATTGCTCAAAATGCTGTATCATCTTTTTAAAGTAATTAGTAACTACCAAATATTTATACATAGTCACTTTAGTAAGCATGTCTCTTTCAATAGCTTCTATTTCTGGAGTGCCTAGTCTATACCAGGTATTGGTTTATCTCACTTCTCTAGTAAAAAATAGCCTTTCGTTAATACCAAAGCCGAGTACATAAATTATACAAAATTAGAAAACATGGATGAGCAAATAACATCTACAAATTAAGACATTCTCATACCTAGGGTGCCCCATTTTTCAGGTTGATTCATATCTTTCCAGAGCGTTCCCTCTATATGTATTATAGATACATATGTAATAAGTGAGATCAAGGTGTTTTGAAATGTGCTTTTTTTTCATTTCACAATCTGCATCTTTCAGTTATAATACATTTTTGTATCATCCAATACCCAAATCAATGTCATTTACAGTCGGTTTTTTTGAGAGAGAGAGAGAGAGGGAGAGAGAGAGGGAGAGCCCTTAATTCATCACCATTTGAAACAGCTATTTTTAAAAATGGTGATTAAAGGGGACAAGTCAAGCAATTATGCAGTCTCTCCATTAGGAGCCGAATTTTAAGGTAACTGGAAGGCTCCAGTTATTGAAAGAAAACTCCATTTTACCTGTGTGCCTTCTGAGTCTTATTAAGGCCTGAATCTCTTGCATATTTTACTAACTTATGGTTGGTTAGGAATGGATGCTGACTACTTGTTAGCAAGTAGCCACGGATAACTCTCTTCCTGGGCAGTAGTCTTGGAAAAACAGACCTAGGAAGCATGGCAAAGTCAAACTGCGAAGAACCAAACGGTCCATTCCTACTTGGCTAACAACTAAGAAAAAATTCATGTTTAAGTGCTAGTCTTGCTCCATCTTCAGATGACAGCATTTGAGAGAGTCTATGGGTTGGAACTGTTGGCCGGAAGCAACAGGAAGTGTTTCCGATGAGCAGAATTTATCAGAGGGTTTGGGCACTTCATAGAAGCGTGAACAAACAGGCTGGACAGGAGCTGTCTACCCCTGAGACCCCAGACAGGGAACACCGCTTCCCAGAGGCAGTTCGCAACCCCAGCATGGGCATCTGCACGTGTCTGGCATCCTTGGTTGCACCCTGGTCATGCTGAAGAAACTTCAGGGGCCCTCAGTTCTCTCTGTCACTCCCTTTAGATTTGAATTCTCAGCCTGGAATATCTAATCGGCCATGCTTAGGTCATCGACCCATATGTAGTTGGCAGGAAAAAGAGAAAAAGAAATATCTCCCTAATCCCACTGTGGGAAGAGGGGCCGGCATCCCACCCTTCCTGGTGGCCACAGCATGGGGAATATATTTGGATGGACTCAAGGCAGCCACCGTGTCAGCCGCTCTAGAGCCCAGTACTCAGAAGTACCATGTGTATGACTGAATGCCCTTGATGTTCAAATGAGCCCATATTTTTCCCCTCACCACTCAGCCCTGTTTCTGTTGTCTTGAATATATAGACAGGACGCTGAACATGCGTCAACTGCCCCAGATCCCTCAGCAATCACCGGCTGGATTTGAATCCAGATCTTCAGAGCTTCTTCCATTGCACTGCAAAATGGTAATGCCCACGGCTGGGAATTAATGAGGTAGAAGGTTTGCCGCCGATCTGCTCTAGAGTCCTGTGCCAAGCCCAAGAGGCAGAAGACCGGTGGCACTTACTGCTCTGTTGTGGACTTCTTCATTCATCCATGCAGAGGGGAACTGTGTACCTTCTGCCTACTGCACAGGGGGGAGACTGGTATTGAGCAGAGCGGAAAGGAGAACACTTTGAAAGTGACAGGGTTTGCACAGCCACTTCTCAACGGCCACCACAAACATCGGCTGTGTGGAAACTGCAGGGGCGTTATGATCCTGGAACAGGTTTTAGTATCTGGACTTCTCTGAATTACATGCTTTCATGCTCTTAAAAAATGCAGAACTTGGGGAATAGTGTTGTAGAGAAAACACACGGTATTTTTCTCATCAGATATAATTGAGAGCGGCATCCTGGCAGTGAGGATGCAGGACTGGACCAGGAGTTTTCTCTCCGTAATTTTATCAGCAAAGCAATTTTTCAGGGATAATAGCACCTCTATTTCATAAAGGGAAGTGTTAGACTGTCTTGAAGAAACAGGGGTAGCTTTTTTGATGTGGTAAGAGGGACTAGACAGGCTGCGTGGGAGCTGTCTGCCCACAGTCCCAGGGAGGGAAGGGGCTCCTATCGCCAGTCCCAGGTAACTGAGGGGGGAAGTGAAATCTTGCACCCACAAACGAAAGAGAGCCCTACTGAAAGCGGATGCGTTTCAGGTGCCTGCTTCTTCCCATGAGAGCTCCTGGGGTGGCTGACAGCGGCTGCCATTGAGGTCTGGGCCCTGTGAGGCAGCCTCGGGACCCAGGAGCATCTCGGGACTGGATTGAAGATGACTTGGGGACTCATCTCACCCTAGTAAGGAGATAGGAGATCTAAGGTGAGTCCTTCCCTTCCTGGGACTTGTTTCCCCACTTGCAAAATGAGAGTATTTGGATCTATTTTTCCCAAATAGGGAAGCTGTTGCAATTGTGGGGGTGGGGGGGCAGGTAATGATTTCTCCGGGTGTAGAATGTAATGGAAGAAGAATCTTCAATACAGGCTGAGGGTGTCCAGACTGAGAAGCCGTGAGCTTTGCAGCATGGTGGGGCAGATGTTCCTCGGGGCATAAAGGGAAAATGTGAAGAAATATTTGTCAACTTGCCCTTCTAGACAGACAAGATGGCAACCTCTCCTGGCACCAATCATGAACAGCCTGCTGCACTGCTGGCCATCACCCCACTGAGCTCTCTCCGGATGCACTGCAGGGCACAGGGCACATATCAGGGGCCCTGCCTCTCCTGACTCGGGAGCAAGCTCAGCGGGCCAAACACAAGCGCTCCTTACCTCTTTTCTCTCCCTGGTGCAGCATGCAGCAGCACTTAACACACCGAGGGGTCCCCCTGCTTTGTTGACTTGCAACTAGACTTCAGGATCAAGATAAAAGGCAGGTGGTAGAAGGAAATGCACCTTCAGGAAATTTTTCCCTGCATGGCTCAAATCGTTTTGGTGGAGGGATGCACCTATAAAACGCATGTGGTCAGAGACGCAGTTTGATGGAGCTGGAAGAGGGCGAGGTTGAGTCGTGGGGAACCTCGTACAAGCTGCGTGGGGACTCTGGCAAACAGTGTTTTCTCCTCAAGTCTCAGTTTCCTCATCGGTAAAATGAGGGTAAACATAGTACCATGCCCACGGGCTTGTGATAGGGCATGGTACTTGGCATTGGCATGCATGTGGCCGCTTCACAAAATAAGTGTGCCTGTACTTCAGAGAGAGAAAGAGTTATTTAAAACTAAAACTGCCTTTAGTATTTGCTGCCTTTTAAGGGCAGGGGCACAGGGAAGGCAGAGATACCTGCATCAGCGGGCACATACATCTCTGTGCTGCTGCCTTTTGGTCATGGAGGCATCCAGGGCCAGAAAGGGGGCGGGACGACTGGGATTTCAGAGTCTCTGCCAGGTCTTCTGAGCTGCTCAAGACCCAAAGAGGATGGTTCTTTGATTAGCAGACACTTGGGGAGTCTGTGTGAATGTGTGTGTGTGGAGCCAAGTAGGAAGCAGGGCACTCTGCTACTGCTCCATTGAAGAGTGAGTAGAAGTTGGTAGGAGAAAGGCGAGGGCTTTTCACTTGTAGAGAAAAGCACAGAGAGAAATTCCCAACGACAGATGATCCAAAGACTCCAGAGAACAGGAATGGCTGATACCCGTTTTCAGGCTGTGTGTGGTGCTATGATGGGCGTCTCCCTGCTGCACATAGATGCTTTGTAAAAAAAAAAAAAAAAAAAAAGAGGCTGGGTTTCATGTTGGGATGGAACAGGGAGGAGACAAAAGCCATTGCAGATGATACACAGACAAGGCCAAGATTTGCTGCTGGTGACCAGGGAGGTGACCCCAGGGGTCTGCAGAATGCTCACAGGGGGACATCGGACTTCCCACAGCAGAGCTGGGGACTCGAGCCAGTTTTATTTAAATCTCAAAGGCAGGGTGACATCAGTCAATAGCTGGATTCCATATTCACGGTTGAGAAACCATGTCGTAGAAGATGATGAAGGGAAGTTTGGATGATTGCCACTGGAAGAAGGGAACATTTACTATTTTAAAGTATTAAAAATATCTCACTGTATGGGAGAGCACAGGAGCAGTCATCAGGGCTGTTTGTAAATGTTCTGTGCCTTTCTCCTTCCAGGCAAAGTCGCACCCCCTGCCTGCTTGAAGTTAGGTGTGCTCAGGGACCAGCCTTAGTTTGTAGATGTGACTGGGGATGTATCCCTTCTGCCGGGTGCTGAGTCTGTGCGGGCACCGCGATGCTCTTTTTCCTCCACCTTGGTACCTTGCAACAGCTTGGAAAGAAACAGCTCTATCATCCTGAGTTCTCAGTGAAAAAAGCATGAATAAACCTGAAATAAACTTGGGCTTTATTAGTTTGGCTTTCTTGGATTTTATTCTTTTGTTAAATTTTATGTTTTATTAGTACATAATGATTGCATTTCTCATCGGGAGTTGGTACATATATATATAACATACCTTAATTCTTTCTTCAACCTCTTCCCCTCGTCTCCCCCCCTTCTCCTTCCATCTCTTGGTCCCTTTCCCTTTTGCAAAAGATTTATCTCCCTCTTTCTTGCTATCTGTCTCTTATTTTGCTCTTTATGTTTATAGCAGCACAATTCATAGTAGGTAAATTGTGAAAATAGCCTATATACCTACGAACAGATGAATGGATAAAGAAAATGTGGTATTTACACACAGTGGAGTACTACACTGCTATAAAGAAGGATAAACTTGAGTTATTAATAGGAAAATGGGTGCACCTTGAGACCATAATGTTAAGTGAAATAAATCAGACACGCAAGCTTAACTATTGCGTGGATTGTTTTTAGGGTAACTGAAACTTGAGGAGAGAGTTTTATTACTGCCCTCTATCCATCCTGACTGGCACAGAGATTTATGGAATCCTCTCCTTTACTAATGAGAAAACTGAGATTTAGAAGCAGTAATGAGCCTTGAGTCACCCAGAGGCTTCACTGAAAATCCGCAACTAGGGCCCAGCTCCCCTGATCCTCAGCGAGCAGCCACCTCTACCTTGAGTGCTATACCTGGCAGGAGTGTGGTGGGGCAATGCCCAGAGTTCTACATGCAGGCACCAATGAGAACAGACTCCAGACAGAGCTCCCAGAGCCACTCAACGGAAAATTCCTCAGGCTTCTAGTGCATTCCTGCCTCACCTGCCTGCTCCTCGGACTCGGGGCCTTCTCACCTGCCTTCTAGACTTCCAGCGCATTTGGCTGAGATCCCTGTTGCTCCTCTGATGGCGGTACTTGTCTCTGCTCTTTGGCACTATTCTGCCCTTTGCCCCCTTTGTGTTTTTGATGATCCGGATAACGATCCATTGTATAAGCCAGAGCTGCGGTAATACTGCGTAAGGAAAACTCTTAAAAATTTCAGTGGTTACCGCTCCAGACCCTCCCACCCCCCTCTCCCCCGGGAGCGGTGGTCCAGCCTCGGAACCTCATTCTCCTGGTGGTGGTGAAGGTGTCAGAGAACAAATGAAAATAGGCAAGGCCTCTGGAAGCCTAGGCTCAGAAGGGACCACTCGTCACTTGTTCCTCCTTGTACTGGCCAAGGAAAGTCATGTGGCCAAAGTCAAGAGGTGGAAAACACATTCTTCCAATCCCGTGGGGAAAGATGTGGACACAGGTGTGATGCTCATCAGCGGATTAGTCCACTGATGAGTTTATAGCTAAGTGTGATATTGGGAGGTGAAGCCTGGTCGGGGGAGGTGAGTCAGTGGGGGTGTGGCCTGGACGGATCTATCTCCCTTCCTCCTTTTTGGATATCTCTGTTTCCCACTGCCTCCTCTGTCAGCCCACCCTGCCGTGCTGCCCCGCCCTGGAGCCAGCCAAATATGGATTGAAATCTCTACAAACTGTGAGGCAGAATAAACCTCTCTTTCAAATCACAGGTGTCACATACTGTGTCTCAGCAAGAAAGAAATCGAGACACTCACTCTCTCCATCCAACACTGAGCTCCTAGGTCAGACCAGTCCCGGTGGTCCTCCATGGGAAGGGATCCAGAACTCAGTGTCCCTGCTTGCAGGCTTTGTGGTAGGACTCTCAGAGTCCCGTGCGGTATTAATTTGTGCATTTAAATAGCTACGGACAAGCAGAGTGATTATGCTGGATGACGAGACCGCCATAAGAGATCTGTCAGTGGTGAAGTAGCAGCCCCTGAATCACCACGGCCTGCAAATGCCTTGGACAGGCCAAGTAAATGCATGTGTTCCAGCACCCGTCCATCAAAGCCACACTTTACCTCTTCTTGTGGCACAGCATCCATCACCTCACTTTACTGACTACCTTCTGGGGCTAGTCCACTACACTAGGCCCTGGAGGCACGAGTGGCACCTCAGTTCAGGAGCTTAATTCATTCCACAATTCTGGAGAAGACGCTGCAGTCACATTTTTCATCTGGTGCAGAATTCACGAACAGAAGCAAGATTTTGCCAAATGCCTGTTTGAGCCGAATCATTCGCTAAATAGACGAGCTCATGAACCGAGGCATTACTTTACAGACGTATCATTTTGAAGTCTGTGTAGAGCACTGATTTAGGGGAAACTTCCCAACATTGACTATGTGGGTGGAGCCTTACGGAACTGTGCAGTGTGCAGCCTATATGACTGTAAATGTCAGAGCTGAACACAAGGCTGCTTAGCAAGCACAACTGGATTTGATGCCCAGGTTCAACCTAGACCCATTACATCAGGAATTGCAGGAATGGAAGGAAGGGATGGAAGCACCAGCTTTCTCTGCATTTGTTGGTTGGTTTTAAAGGATATTTAAAAGCTCCCAGGTGATTCCAGCATGCATCTAGGTAGCAAGCTGCTATTTCCTGCTCCTTCTCCACCATCAAGTCTTGCACCTCGGCAGGTGAATATTGCTTAACAAACGGGAGTCCTGTCATTTTCACGATGGGCTACCACAGTGCTCAGGAACTGAACTGTACCCTCCAAAAAGCTGCCTTCCCATCATCCAAGATGACCACTTTATTGCCCCATGAGAATGAAACTTCCTGCACTTCACACGGCTGAATTTGCGCCCCTGCCAGAATCCCTGACATGTTCCCAGCACCTGACCTTCTCGGGCTGTTCGTCCTCATGTGCTCTGGACCCTGCGCCTTTTCTGTTCCGCATCTTCCATCGCCTTTCACTTGTAACATTCTCATCAGCACCTAGGCAACTCCAGTATCTCGTCCTTGGGGTGCAAGCTGATTTTAGTCATCTAAAATTTAACGGCTTAAATAGCAACTATTCAATCGCTCATGACTGTGAGCAAGGACCAGTGAGGGTGGCTTCTGTTGACCCCCGTGACATTGTCTGGCACAACTACAGAGTCCAAGACAGTCTCATTCTCCTGTCTGGCACATGGGAATTCTGAGCAAGAGAGAAGTAACACCGGAGTCACATAAATGGAGTCCAAAGAACGGAACGTGTTTTATTGGAGGTAAAGCTACACTGGTTTAGGCTATAGTGGGCTAAATCTAAATCCGTTTAGGGTAACAGTGGGCTTCCTCCTGCTCCACACCTGAGCTAGATAGATGTGCCCACTTGTTTACAGGTGCAACTGAGGCTTCTGTGTCTTTAGAGACAAAGCCTTCCCAGGATAGTTCACCAAGTGAGGGAGAAAGGAGCTGGGTGGAAACCAGAGATAGGGGAAGGTGGCGAGCCACGTGCATTCCCTCATCCTTCCAAAGGCACCATGCTCTTCATGGAAAGAGTAGGGGTGCAGAGGAGGGCAGAGGCTTCTTTCCAAGAATGTGCTTGTCTCTCCAGTCTCAAGGACTCAACATGGTGCAAAGGCAGGAAAGCAGGGGAGGACGTGCTCCTTAACACACCCATGTTTTATCCACTTATATATCCAGTCTAAATCCCACCAGCCAAGGGAATGACCGCCCCCTTAGTGGAAGAAATCACCATGATATTAGGAGGCATTCACTGTCACTCTAATGCCAACCACTATTTCTTATTTCTTTTTTGTTGTCATGTGATCAAGGCATAATATGGTGTTTTGAGTTTGTCTTAGTTATTTTTTCATTGCTGGGACAAAATACCCAACACCCACAAGTTAAAGGAGGAGAGATTTATTTTAGTTCATAGTTTGTAGAGGTTTCAGTCTACTGCTGGCTGGTTCCAAGGTCGGGTGGCATGGCAGAGGGGCATCACAAAAGAGAAACAGTCCATGGCAGAGCAGGCAGGAAGCAACAAAACAGAGAAGCCTTCTGGACTTTTACCCCATCCAGGCTACAAGCCTATTGGTTGGTGCCTCCCACATCCAGGTTGGGCCTTCCCATTATCCACACCCAGAACTATGCCAAACCAATCAGTGGACAAATTTAGTACCGCACACCCTTAATCCCAGTATCTCACACCCTAGATCCAGTCAGCTCCAGAAAACCCCACTCATGAACACATAAAGCTTGATGGTAGTGGAACATCTAGATACAAGCCATAACAGGGTTCTTTAAAAAAAAAAAAAGTGCTTCCTGGATGGGCTGGTGATATAGCTCAGTAGTAGAGAGATTGCCTAGCTTGTGCAAGCACCTGGATTCAATCTTCAGCACTGAAAAAATAAATGCTATCTTGACCTAGTCCTGGCCAAGTATCAGACGACTAGGGACAGCCTGTAGGTCTCAGAGCCCATAAAATTGCTCATATTAGCCAATTCACAGAGAGCTTGCAAACTCTAGCTAACCTCACCCAACTTGTACATAAGCCACCTCTAGCCCTCAGGCCTGCTGTTACCCTGTCCCCAGGTGCAACCTCCTGTGGTGCCTGCAGGCAACCTTCTGTAATTTGGAGCAGTAAGTTACAGAGTTCTGCCTTTCATCTGTGAGTGTCATTGTGCTGTGTCCTGCCATCAAAAGAACCTTTAAGTCATCCTCTCCCTAAAAGCTGTGAAATAGATCAGCCCTGTACATAAACTATTCCACTCCAACACCCACATCCTATACCAACAACTTACTGTGTTCCACCTCAGATGATGCCTGTTAAATATAATAGATCAGCTGAAGTCACATAATGAAAGATCTAATAGCTCCATTATCATAATGGTGGTGATATAAAACACTTTCACACTTGAATAATGGTATTTGACCTCCCATCATCAAATACTCAGCTCCTACTTGCAAATATAGCCCAATATATAGAAAATAAATTGTTAAGAATGCCACAAAAATTAAAGTTCTCAGATGACCCATGTCAGTGTTAACTGTGCTATTGCAGCGAGGGGAATCTCACTCCTGTCTAAGGGAGTCTGAGTCCCTTCTGCAGCCACAGTCTGGGTGTAGCTCCTTTGGGATGTCTAAGTAGAATTTGCCCCAAGTCTGCCACTTCATTTTTTATAGGAAGAAGAATTAAAAGGACACCTGAGACTAGCGTGGCACTGATACACACTCGTGAGATTCAGAACTATAAGAAACAGTGTAAGTCCCCAACACAAGTATCCCAAGAAAAGCTTGTTATTTGCATTAAACAAAATATACATGATTGTTGCTGAGAACCCTCTAGGGGTGTCTGAGAAAGGGTAGAAGGAAAAAGCTTGGTTTCAGCATCATTGTGATGCCAACCTTAGTCTCTGCCAATTTTCTAGTGTCATGAGAACCAAACCCAACTGGAAAAATTTACACCAGGAGACTAGTGTAAATAGGAACACTGGAGCACACTTGTTTTCCTAGTACAGTAGATTCCGGGTGCCCTGTCTGCATGCTCTCGGTACTTACCATGTGTACAGTGTCAGTGGCTTCCTCCAGCAAACACCCAGGCTGTCCAGCTGTCTCTGGGCATAGAAGGATGTGTGGGGCTTGCCAGAAGTGCCCTTGAGTTGAGAACCCAAGAAGCATCTCTCCTAATTAAGTGGTGGGCAAGACCGAGTTGGTGAAGGAAGACCCCAGCTTCCTTGCTGCTCAAGTGAGAAAAACCCAAGGCATATTCCGTCAGTCCTCAGAGCGGCCCCAACAGGACTGAGTCTCAGTTGCCCAAAGCAGCAGCTTTTCTTCCTTGCCTGTCTTCTTCACTCTCCTGCTGGTACTTCTTGGACCATTTCCTAAATAACTACCTCTACCAAAATCCTTACCTCAGGCTCTGCTTCTGGGAAACCCCAACTTTAGACTCCACAGCTGTGGGAAAAGTCTGTTGCTACACACTCTTCTCATAGTTTGCTTTTTACATGTTTAAATTTTTAAATGTATCATATCAACATAGCCAGTCACCAGGTAACAATTAAAATATTTTTTTTTTTACAATCTGTAGATAAAAAAGTTCTTCATTTCTGGATCCCCTCTGAATTTTGTAGTCTTAGAACTCAGAGGTGACCTGAGTTTAGAGAGAGCATCCAATAACTCAGGCTAGCAGCCATACGGAACTTCTCCATGAAGGCCACCTGGGGGAGGGGTTGTCCCCTTGTCCCCATGTTTGCTTCAGCCAGAGCAGCTCCCCCCAAGAGTCCAGATCTGAAGCTTCAGGCAATACATCAGCTCCCGAGGTGTGAAGGACCTGGTGTGAACCAGCACTCTGTCATCTGCCTTCTCCCAGAGCCTTGAATGTGTGCCACTTGGACAGCAGCTACAAACCTTGCTGCTGCCACTTGGCTGTGCAGTACAACAGCACCCGTGTGATGCCCATTTCCCTCCATCTTTTATGAGACCATCTTGGATAAGTTGTGTGCCAGTTAATTTTTATTTTTTTATTTATTTTTTATTTTTTAGAGCTGGGGAATCCAGGCCTTGTGCTTGCAAGGCAAGCACTCTAACCATTGCGCTAAATCCCCAGCCAGTTTTTAAAACCATTTTATTTCTAAGAAATTTTTATTAGTATATGTTTGCAATGCATGATAAATTTATCCATCATGGGGGAACTGGTACATATACATACTGCATCTTGATCCTTTTTATGTCCCCTTCCTGTCCCCTCCCTCCTATCTCCCCATTCCCAGATCCCCTACCCATTTTCACAAAATCTATTTCCCTGTTTCCTATCATTTTTAAATTTTCTTTTTAAATTATTTATACTTTGAGTTCCTCATTTAAGAGAAGCCATGTAATATTTAACCTTCCATGTCTGATTTCTTTCACTTAACATTCTGGTCTCAAGGTGCATCTATTTTCCTATGAATGACTCAGATTTGTCATTCTTTATGACTGAGTATATGCCATTGTGTATATATACCACATTCTTTCCTCTGCAGGAGCTTGAGTGGAGAAAGAAATGACCCTACCCATCCCTACCGCTTCTATGGAAAAACCAGGCCACTTCTTAGTGTTCCACAGTGTTGGTGACAGCAGAAAAGAGTCACTGGGGGAAGGCTCTGGTAGATACGACTGTGGCTTAGTACACTGAGACCCAGCTGTCTCACTCTTGGGGACCTATTCAAGCGAATCGTCCCGTGGTCTAAAAGGCAACACACACACAGAGGTCCTTCACCACAGCTGGAGGCCCCTCGGGTTCATGGGCGGGAGAGTGGAGAGGCAGCACGCGGCAGACGTTCCCTGTAGATCGCTGCACGGCTCTCGGAGCAGGGAGCCCGCGGCATGTTTAGCGCTGGGAAAGGAACTCTTCAAAGCATGGTGAGTGAAAGAAGAGAAAAACAGTACAAGGCCATCTGCACAACGCCATTTATATGAATTTAAGCACAAATGCAAGACAGTAACATTTCATCTTTACGAAGATGCATACATGCACGCTCAAGGATGTGAATCATAAATCCTAGTGTGGGAGCCTGTGGGGGTCAGAGACCAAAGAGAAATGACAAGAGATGGGCTCCACACCAACTAATGACAAAAGAGGCCTTGAACCTAGGACTTGTGTCAACTCAACCCTTGGTTCCTGAGGTTAAGAAATAGCCTGACTTTGACCATGGGCCCCGTCATGTCCTTCAGCTTCTGCTCGTCCCCTTCCTCCCCTTTACTGCTCACGCATCTTCCCTCTGTTTCTCTGTCCTTGCTTCCCTGTAATCCTGTGCCTCTTCAGCCTGGTGGCCATGCCCTTCTTCCCCCAGACTGCTTTTCTGAAAGTTCCCAATGACTTTCATGTGACTAGATTCATTGGGCAAGTTTTGTTTATATTTATACTCATTTTTAAAGTTAAGATGAAGTTAACTTACCCCTTTAGTGTATGGTTCTGTTCTGATAAATGCATGGAGTTGTGCAATCACCATCGTAATCATCAAGATATGAAACAGTTCTACCACCCTCAAAAAATTCCCATGAGTACAAAAGAATCATTCCCTCCCCCAACCCTCATAGCTGGTAACAGCTTATCTGCTTTCTATACCTGTAGTTTTGTTTTTCTGAGAGTGTCACGGCATAGTTTAGATGTTGTTTGTCCCCCATGTCTTAAAAGCTTGTTTCCCAAGGTCGTGCTCCTGGGAGGTGATGGGACCTATAGGAAGGGGTGCTTCGTGGAGATCATGGCCACTGGGACAGACCCTCAAAGGGGATTGTGGGACCCCATCTCTTCCTCATGCTCTTTGACTCCTAGCTGATGAGTTGAGCAGTTTAGTCCCTTTTTAATTAGGTAATTCAAACAATTCCGAGAAACATCTTACCTGGCATAAACTTTTATTCCACTGGCCAGAACTGTATCACATGACTGTGCCTAGCTGCAAGGGAGTCTTGGAAATTGAGTGTTTTATTAGAGAAAGACATGGGAAAATCGTTTTGGGAATGGGTGCTTCACATCGCCTTCTCATCGCTCTCTTCTTTAGAATTTTGTAGTTTGGCATTTTAATGCAGTGAAAATGAAATTTAAATTTTCTTGCTACCTCCCTAATATCATCATTATCTCACCATTGTGGTCTTTTTTCTAGTCCTTTCCTGACTCATTCATGTCTTTTCTTTTGCATTACTGCTCCCAATTCTTCACTCTGTCCCTGTAATAAGTGTCCACACCCCTACTCTCTACAGAGCCTCTCTCTGTGGACAACGTGGGACATGGTTTCTGACTCCAGTACCTTAGATTTGGCTGATGGAGTTAACAGACTTTATGCTAAATGAGGCTGGAAATGTGCATGGGCAGTTTGTCTTGGCCTTTCCTACTTCTGTCATTCACCATGACAGAGCATGTCCCTGGAGCTGTTTGTCCCTGAAGGAGACCCTTGGAGCAGACCCAAAACCAACCTGTAGCTTGGAACCAGCACAGCAGGGCCCAGCCAAGATCACCCGGACCCCAGCCAAATCCCAGATCTGGGACTGAGAGAAGTCAGTCTTGTTGTCAGCCACTGAGATTTTGCTTGATTATTATGCAGTGTGAACACAGCAAAACTGAGCATAGTCTGAATTATTCTCCCATACTCCTGGTTTTATTAACTTCATTCACTCTTAGTATCTCAAACAAGAGAGGCACTTCCTAAGAGAGCCTTTTCCTGTATCCCCAATCTCAGTTATGCTTTTCTTCTATGCCAACCTTCTTCCCAACATGCTGTTCTTTTCCTTAACACATCCAGTACAATTTGTGATTTTAATTCTGTTTTCAAATTCATTTGTTAAAAACCCACCTCCTACTGTGGACTATTAGTGCCATGAGACTAAACTGTCTGATCATTACTGCATATATCAGCACCAAGCACAAAACCCACACATAATAAATGCTCAATAAATGTTACTTTATGCTTATTGAATAAGTACTTCCAATCGAATGAATTGTTTTTGAAGAATTTCCAATGACGTGTAGATATATGATTATGATCCAAATTGTGTGAATTTATTCTTACAAAAATGTCCAAAGGAAATATGCCAGAGTATTAACAAGCCTATTTCTGTGTAGAGGTATTACACCTTATTTTTTGTAGTTTTCTGTTTTACCTATATCTCCCAATATATCGGCCATATATTACTTTTATAATCAGAAAACACAACAAAAGTTATTAAAAAGAGGGAGAAGATGAGGTCTTCATCATACTTTTCCTGGCAATGAGATGAGAAAATTCTAAAGGATATCAGAGATCGGAACAAAGCCTGGGCAGTCGGCCAGATCCTTCTAAGTTGGAAATAGCTCCTCCTGGATTTCTCTGTTCTCAGAGCTCCCCAGGGTCTGCTCCCTGCCTTCAGAAAGGGTGTGTGACAAATACAAGAGGATCAGGGTTGAGAGAAAGCAGTGGTCCCGAGGGTTGAGCTGACTGGAAGGATGTGAGCCGAGCAAGACCAGTTAGGTGGGAAACTTCAGGCCAAGGCCATCTGGAAGAGTGACCACATAAGCAGCTCCAGTGAAAAAGTGTAAGGGGAGTACACATGGCGAGTTGTCCCTCATAGAACATGGCCACAGAGTAAATGAGCACTCTGGTGGGCTGTCTGGACCTCACAGGCCAGAGCTTTCCATGCTGGACTCCTTGGGTCCCAGAGTTCCCAGGGCTGTCTCTTGCGGGATGAAAAAGGGCAAACAGGAGGCTGGAAAGGCCTCCCTGTCCCTTGACCTCGACCCGAGCAGCCCTCCATTACCTGCCAGAGGCCCCTTGAAACAATGGGACAGAGGGCTCCATGGCTGAAAGGAGAGGGACAAGTGCTTACAGTCAGCGAGGATGAGAGGCGTCACCGAGGACTTCAGAGGGGAGAACGGCCAGTTCAGCATAAAGCTGCCATGTGTGTAGCAGGCCAGGCAGCAAAGTCGGGAGCAGCGAGGACAGACTGGGGAGAGGGGGCTGCAGTTGGTGAATAATGTCCTGGCAACTGGAATATTCACCGAGGGAGGCACTAGTTCAATTACTTTGCCTGTATTAACTCATTCTTCCCCACCAGGACCCTGTGAGTTACGGACTATTATTGTCTCTATTTTACAGGGAAGGGAATTAGGCACAGAGATTGTAAATAACTTGGGGGGAAATCACACAGCCAGAAAGAGGAGAAGCCAAGATGTGAGCCCAGACTGCTGGCTCTAGGGCCTGGCCCTGCATCCTTTCCCAGAGGAACACAGAAGAAAATAAAAGTCCATCTGCGGAATAGATTGGCGTGTGCTTCCTTCATTGTGGTTGCTGTCACACCACCTCTGGGCCTTTTATTGGTGTCCAGTGGATTCAGGTTCTCAGTCAGACTGACAAGCTCCCAGGGCATGAGGACAGATGGGAGGTGTGTGGAGTGGGACCAAAGCCACACTGAAATGTAGAGAGTGACAATGAAGGACTCCAGTAAGTCAGAAGGAAGTGGTGTCAAGGGGAGCGGGGGAAAGTCTGTATCGGTTTGGGACAGTGAAGGGGCATATAGCAGAATCAGTGGTGTAATAGTGTGTCTGTAACTTTGGAGCAGTATGCCCGGGCATTTAGCCTGTGCCAGACTCACAGGATGGGGATGTGACTCTGAATCCCCAGGCCTCATCCCCAGAGAGTCTGACACTGAGCATTTCACTTGTAACAAGCTGCCTGCTGATGCTGTCGCTCCCGGCCCACCACTGCTCTCTCAGGAGTCCCGATTTCTATCTCCCAGTCTGCAAAGCCCTTCTGTACACACGGGGCAGTGAATTGATCTTGAACACTCACCCCCATTATATTTTCATGACATTAGTGTCCTGAGAAATACACATGAAAACTCATTTCCTCTTGTGCCTATCCAATACCCTTTGCTTTAGTCATCCAGCCTCCTGGGAGTACCTCTGTGTCTTTAAATAAATGGTTCTGATAGTCTGCTATGCCTTCCTCACCGTTTGCTTCCAAGTTCAGCTAGTTTCTTTTCTTCCTTAAAAATGTACCTTCCCTGAGACACTTCCTCTGGCTCCTCAGTCTTGTTTGCTTGCTCCAAACACGAACTCCCACAGCATTTTCTTTCTACCGCTGCTGTGTGCTCAGGACCAGGCACCGTGTCCTTGTTTGTCTCTCCCGTCCACTCACATCCATAGACTTTATGTCTCCTAGTGTCTAGAGCAGCACGTGCTCAAAATTACTCAATATCTAATGAGTTAAACTCAGCGAATGAACAAAACAATTTCTCCTCCTTCAAAACTACTGCGTCCCACAGATCATAGCGCCACGTCTACGTCACTTCACTCTGGAGCGGATCTGTTCTCCTCCGCTCCTGTCCACGCTAAGGATGGGGCTCAATGTCTTAAGGTCAAAGTTGAAGCTACAACCAAGCCCAGTCGTTTTCCAGGGTTTTGAAAGCCACGCTGGTCCTGAGGTAGTCAGAGAAGGGTCTTGGGGAGGGTGACATGCCCAGCAAAGGGAGTCCTCTGTCTCTTGGCTAACTGCTCAGATGCGAAACTGACTCTTCTGATGGAAATCAGGCTGGCAGAGGGGTCTGAGGCTGTGCGGACCTCCTGCATGTTGACGAGTGTGTTGCCCAAGTTTCTCTTCTGTTTTCTGAGTTTCCCAGGGCAGAGAGCCCCCGATGGGCTATCCTGGCCCTCAGGAGAGTTCCCAGATCGTGGCACATTTTTGGACCAGGAGCAGTTTCCAAATAAAGACCTGCATATCCTGACTGGTTGTCAAATGGAATTAGTGACTTTGAGTTCAGCCTGTTCCTCACTAGAATTACCACATATAGGGAATGTTCTGGTACCAGAGGAAATGCCAAGGGGTGGGCAAGGCCCAAGGAGCCAAGTGGTGGGCTGGCGGGTGAGCAGATGGGGGTCCAGGGAGCTCTACATCTAACTCAGGCATGGTGTTTCTAACTAGATATACTTGATTAATATTTCCTTTAGGCCTTAAATAAATATCTTAAGTGAATCAGTTACTCTTGCTGGATAAATGAGTTTCTACTTCTTGCTTGACTGGGGTCCCAACAGTGGGGACATTCAAAGGCCCAGAGCAGATTCGAGACAGAGACTTTCCAGCCTAGAGCATGAGAGATGGCAAATGCCCTCTGGGGTGCGGCCTTGAGGTCTCTCCAACCTAGATCTCCCTCAGTGGCATCCCTGTACCCTACTCCCCCAGCACTGCCTCTGTGGGTTCTCTAGCAACAGCTTGAGCTGGTCTCTTCTCTGGGCTCAATTCTAGCTACTATGTGAGGCATATGTCTCAATATTCAGGACATCTGTGATGCACCTTTGCTGTGTATCTTTACATAAAGTTTTGACGTAGCTGGTAGGACACATAACTCAAATTCACACCAACCGAGTGAAGGTCATTGTGGGCCCCTGGGATAGCACCCAGCAGAGGTAATTTTGTGAGTTTTCCCTGGGAGGGAAAAATTGATAAAGACAATTTCATGAATATACACAAATTTCAGCCCATGGAACTTATTGAAGAGGATAGCCGTTTGTCACTCAGGAATGTTGAGGCCCCTGAAAGAGAAAAATATAGGACCAGTAATAATATTTCATTAGATCAATTCTAGGGTGAAATACATTTGGAAATTCTACCCATCTTGCTTGCTTTTGGTAGTCGTAAGACAGGTCTGTCAAAAATGCTAAGATTTCCATGTCATTTGACAATTTAGCTTTCTTTAACTTTTTTCCCTTAACTACTTAAGTAGATAGAAAAGGTCTGAAGGGGGAGAATTATGGATTTGAACAAATGCACATCAGTATAAAACCCACATTCAGGAAATTCTGGGAGGTTAACCGCTGCTGTCCACAGCACCCCCTGGGTTGTCCAAAATACCCGCTTGATACAGTGTAAAATCCCAGTGAGGGCTCCTCAAGGGTGAAGTGCTAAGATATAACCCCTTGTTCTATGCTGTCTGGACCTTCTCCAGTGGACATCAGAATGAACAGCCAGAGCCTGACATTAAAGACGAGGAAATTTAAAATAAAAGCTATTTCAAGAAAGAGACCACTCAGGATGCCTGAAGATTAGTTACCATGGTGACAAGATAAGACCTTGTCACTTTGAAAACTAATAGCATTTTTTTCACTATAAGAAAGCCATTCAGTAAGTAGACAGGGAAGCTCTAACTGAAGCTTTTGTCTACTATAATCTCTCGTCACCATGGGTGTTGGTCCACATGGGAGACAATGCTGAGCGTTTCTTGGACAAGGTGCCACAATGGGCCCAGTATAGGGAGTTGCTGGAACCACTGTGTTCCCAACATAGCTTGTGGCCTTAGGGAAGGCACATAATTTCTTCTACATCTCAGTTTCACTGCTTACCAAACAGCAGGCTGAGAATGTGGAGCAGGAATTTCGACATGCATCAAATGCTGCATCATTCAGTTATAATCTGAGCAGGATTTCTTTTCTTTTCTCTCTCTCTCTTTTTTTTTGTTCTCTTTTCCAGAAATTGTCAAGCTGATTCTAAAATGCATATGGAAATACAAAGAGCCTAGAATAGCCTAAGAAATCTTGAAAGAGAAAGACAAAGTGGAGAACTTGTATTACATAACTTTAAGACTATCACGCTACAATAATGGAACCCAGGCAGTAGAGGAAAAAAGGATAAACCCAGAAATCTCAGAAACAGAAGAAAGAAGGAAGAAACAAACCTTCATTTGTATCACTGTTAAAATTTTCAACAAAGGCACAAAAATAATCCAATGGGGAATGGGAAGTCTTTCCAATAAATAGTCCTGAAACAACTGTATATGTATATGGAAAAAAACCCCTCAAAACCTCGGATCCTACCTCACACCATATACAGTCATCTTTTGGCATCCACAGGGTTAGGGTTTCAGAACCCTCAGCCTGATACAAAAATCAACAGAGCCTCAAGCCTTTGATATAAAACAGTGTATTATTTATACACACCCTATGCACATCTCTTGTATACTCTATGCCTAAAGAAATGCTATGTAAATAATTGTTATACTGTGCTGTTTTGGGAACAATGACAACAAAACAAGTCTGTACATGTTTCATGTATATGCAGCCATGGCAGCCCTGCCGTACAGTACATGAGTGAGACTAGAGGCTATCAGTGCTCAAAGGAGTGCTGTAGAGGGGCTGAAGATGTGGCAAAATTCAAGTTTTGCTCTTTGGAACTTTCTGGACATTTATTTTCTAATATTTTTCTCATTGGTTGACTCTGTTAATGTGGAACCCATATGGAGGACTGAATGCTCAACAAATTAATTCTTGATGAATCATTGATTCAAAGTGTGAAAGCTAAAGCTCCTTAAAGCAAAACACTCCATCAGATTGTAAAACTCTCTTCTGTGCATGTCCCCTGTGGGTTCCCCGCACACTCCCCGAGCCTCAGTCCGCTTCTCTTCTTGTCCTCGATGTGCTTCAGGGGCCGATTAAGTATCTGTGGTGATTAGTGTTTGATCTTTTGAGCTCTTCCTGGATCTAAATGATGGAGGACTTGAGGATCCCCAGGCAAAATGCTCACAGTATGGGAGAAAATGACAGACACTCTAGTCTGATACTGAGGATTTTGAGGACCGCAGTTCTATCCAAATCATGTGACCAGTCACTTTGGGGGCCTGCTGGGCTTTGGCTTCCTCATCTGTAAAATGAGGGACTTTGATTCATTAGCAGGGGGTCTTCCTCCATTTTAAATTGACCATCTTGTTTTGTTAATTAAATATTTTTATTTATTCATTCCCATTTAAGTTCTGTCCTCACTCCTCTCTCCTCTGCACCATTAGGTGTTCCTTCTGTTGTGCTGAGTGTAAATCTTCAGTTTCAATGCATCTTTACAGAATATGTATTACTGTGCGGTAGCAACCATAGTCCAGGTAAATGTTACTACTGTATATGCCAGCCTGTCTCAGTTGGTTTTTTGTTTTTTTTTTTTAGTCTATACCTAGCCTGTTGAGCATAGCTTCACCCACTGGTTTACACTCTGTCTTATGGAACATGGAGGCTCCTTCATTACCTTACAGATCCCCAGGAGGTGGGGAAGATGTGGACAGCAGAGTTGCCCACCACTCCAGCTTTTTTACCCATCTCCACATTCATCTGTATGTGGTTTATGTAGTAGACCTTTGTTTGCTTGGGTTTTTGTTCCACTGCTGAAATCCCTGGCCTAGATAAGAGCTGGAGTTCTTCCCAGCTTCACAGTGAACAGCTGTGACACTGAATGCGCTTTGCAGATATAGAAACCAAGGACTCTATTCAACAGCACCAGGCCCAGCAAAGGAGGCTCGGTGGAGGTCACGGAGTCCCGAAGGGCCCTGTATGGTGAGGACCAAGAGACAGAAGAATGCAGGACCCACCTTCCTCTGTTCACCAGTCTGGTCTTCAGGTCTGTGGTAGTGGGAGAATTTGATATAGAGTCCTCTCCTCGCTCTGCCACAGGGAGTCTTTCCTTTCCAAGTGTGGACGTATTGTACCGGGCAGATATGGATCAACACCCCTTTGGTGAGGGGTGGACACTGACAGCAGGTCTGTTCTGAGTGAACTGAGGCCCATTCCCAGCTCATCCAGAGTCTGACCATCCACAGAGCAAGTCAAGGTGTTCTAGAGAAGTGCAGATCTAGTTCACAAAAGGTCATAACTTTCCAGATGGAGCCAGGATACATCGCCACCCGGGAAAGTTTAGAAAGCAGGTTTGGGACACCAAGGACAGCTCCAAATTGTTGCTTCAGATGGGTGGCAGGGTTTCGATATTCTAATCACAGGTGTGAGCTCTGCGTCTTGACTCTGCAGATTAGAAATGTTTCCTTCAGAACTGCCTTGGGAGAAATTAGACCCGATGTTTATTTCCAACGCCACTAGGATGCCAACTTGGTTCGAGTACCTTGTTAACCTTACCAGAAGGCCAGCTCGCCTATCAGTCACTTGGGACATTGTCCATACATAAGAAAGCCCGTATGAAGTGAGAGTATGAGCAGAAAGTGACTGCACAGGCACAGAATGGGAGAAGTGGATGGTCTTAAGGAGCAAATGAGCTCCGCTATAAGATAGAGCTCCAAGATTGGCAAAAGCAGACCCTGGACCATTTGGGGGGTGGTATTTGTGCAGCTGGGAAAATAACCTTATAGAACCAAGGTCTGTGGACTAAGAGAATGGGAATAGATAGCAAGCTGCCTTCTAAATCCCAACCTGACACTCTGATCTTTCTCTTGTGTTCCTAAACCCACAGATCACTCAAAATTCTCATATTGGCAGTTGTCATATGCAGCAGTTATTTTCATTTTAGAACACAGCACACCATTTCATCAGAAAAGTTACCACGAAATTTTTACAAAGGCAACAGTATTGTTATTGGCATCACCTGATTTAGTCTCCAGAATTCTGAATATAAGCACATAACTACCACTGAGTAGCTCTGTGACCTGGGCTAAGCCAAACTAAGACCAAGCAATGCCAAGCGGTGCAGTAAGAACCTGTTGGGCTGCATCCCTGCTCCCAAGTCATGGACAAAAGTAACCAGGCCTATTCTTCCCCTCAGAGCTGCCCCAGAGCAGTTCTTCTGCCCACTGTCAAGGCCCCTCCCCTCCTATCAGTCACTTCCCCCACCCCTTTCACCCTCAGCCTACTCCAACCTCTCTCCCAGTTAAAGAAATCCAAATTTACAAACGACACACTGGTTTTCAGCAATCAGAGTGGGAACTTTTTTTAATTGATCTTATCTAGTGTTGATGAGAGAATAGACTTTTTTACATAGTTTTTTGGTGGAAGTAGAAATCTTTGCATCGTTTTAGGAGGACATCTGGTGAAGTATCTCAAAATTTCAAGTTCTTTGATCCAACAAACTTACTGCTAAGAGCTTAGCCAGAGTGTATCTGTATAAATTATATTAGACAAAAGTGTTTTTTAAAACAATTAGACAGCTGGGCATGGTGGCACATGCCTGTAATCCAAGCACTCTCAGAGGCTGAGACAGGAAAACCACGAGTTCAAACCCAGTCTGGGCAATTTAGCAACTCAGCAAGACCCTGTCTCCAAATGAAAATAAAAAGAGATGGAGATGTAGCTTAGTGCAAATCCCCAATACCACATACATACTCTTTCTCTCTCTCTCACACACACACACACACACACACACACACACACACACACACAATGGAGCGACCTATGTACAGTACAGTGAAATAAAATATGCAAGAGACAGAATATGCGTATGGCACAATCCTGTTTGTGTTTAAAAAAAAAACAGGGATATGAATAGACACATCTTTGGTTGGGATATGTGTAGCTTTTCCCTGGAGGGGACTGTAAGAAATTGCCAGCTCTATTAGTCACCAACAGGGAAGGAAATATAGGGTGAGGAAGCTTCCACTTTTCATTTTATAATTTCATGTATGGTTTAAGATTTCTTAATTTATATATGATTTTAGATTTAAATTCCAAGAAGTACCTGGATGGACAGATCACAGGCCAGTTTCAATTTTCCTCTTTGTACTTATGCTTACTAAGAAATACTAATAAAAAAAATAAGGGGGAAAAACAAGAAATAGTTACAGAGAATATGAGCTCCATAGAAAGAGTTTTGCTTTTCAAGTACAAGTGCTGGTTCCACACACTGTATCAGAGGTGTAGTCAAAAGGTAGGTGCCACTTTGGAAAGATCTTGCTCAACTCCTTCTTTCCCATCGCCCAGGCCTATTGCTCAGGCTGGCAACCTCCATCACCCAGGAGCAGATGCCAAGGTCCCACTAACTGGAAAGTCCTGGGGGTTGTCTCGAAGCGGCACACCTCCGCCCCTGGGTAATGGGAGGTGAGCGCAGCCCAGCTGGGCAGCTGGCTCAGGTGCTGGTTAATTTGCAGCTGACATGGAGCTCACGCCTGGTCTTTGGAGCCCTGGCTGTTAGAGGGTAAGACTTAGCTCACAGACAGGGCAGGAGTTGTCTTTGTCACAGCCTCAATTGCTATGAGCCTGGATTTACCCATGTGAGTTTTAATCTGACAAGATACAATTTCTGTGTTGATTGCAAAGGTTGAATGACGGAAAGGAAGACGAAAAAGGAAAGAAAAAAATGATAAATAGTTATAGAAAGTAAAGAGGGGATGAAGAGAGGACAATGGAGTAGGAGGAAGAGATATCCCAGGAAAAAAACAGGGAGAAAGACAAATTGCACTGAATTGTGTTCAGCAAAACAGTCCAGGCACAGAAAGACAAATACTGCATGATCTGACTTATGTGTGCCCTCCACCAAAGTGATCGTATAGACGCGGAGAGTAGCAGGTGGTTACCAGAGGTTGGGGTGGCTGGGGAATGAGGGAGATGGGCTTGTGTCACTCAAAGGATTTGTTATCATAGACACAAGCATAAGTGCAGGGGCTGGGGATTTAGCTCAGTGGTAGAGTGCTTGCCTAGCAGGCACAAAGCCCTGAGTTCGATCCCCAGCACACACACACACAAAAGTGTAAATTAAAGAGATCTATTGTAAAACATGATGACTTTATAATTCCTTAGATTTAATTATTCCAGAATGTACAGGTACTTCAAAACACCATGTTGCATATAATAAATATATACGATTTTATCTGTCATTTAAAAAAAACAAAAAATTCACAGAATTAGAGAAGACAATCCTAAAATTCATTTGGATCCAAAAGAAACCTAGAATAGCAAAAGCAATTCTGGGGCCAACAAAAGCAAAGCAGGGGCCATCACAATCCCTGACCTAAAGCTATACTACAAAGCTACTGTAATAAAAACAGCATGGTACTGGCACAAAAACAGACCCCAGGACCAATGGAACAGATTAGAAGATGAAGAAACAGGTCCGAACACTGTCAGTCACCTTATCTTTGAAAAAGGGGCCAAACAACCTCACTGGAAGAAAGACAGCCTCTTTAATAAATGGTGCTGGAAAAACTGGCTCTCCACATGCCGAAGGTTAAAACTAGATCTGTGTCTTTCCCCATGCACTAAGCTAAAATCAAAGTGGATCAAAGATCTAAATATTAAAACAGAAACACTAAATCTGTTGGAAGATAGAATAGGGAAAACTCTTGAAGACATAGGTGTAGGCAAAGACTTTATGAACAAATCCCCGGTTGCCCAGGAAATATCACAAAGAATCAACAACTGGGACCTGATCTTATTAAAAAGCTTTTGCACAGCAAAAGAAACTACCAACAGAGTGAAGAGACAACCCACAGAGTAGGAACACATTTTTGCCAGCTATTCCTCTGACAAAGGACTAACATCTTGAATATATAAAGAACTCAAAAAAATCAGACCCCCCTCCCACATGTAAAGACCCAATCCAAAAGTGGGCAACTGAAAAGAATAGACACTTCTCAGATGAAGAAGTAGAAACAGCAGATAGACATATGAAAAAATGTTCAACATCACTGGTCATTCGAGAGATGCAAATTAAAACAACCCTGAGATTCCATCTCACTCCAGAAAGAATGGCTATTATCAACAAATCAGCCAATAACAAATGCTGGAGGGGCTGTGGAGAAAAGGGAACCCTTCTCCACTGTTGGTGGGAATGTAGACTGGTACAACCGCTATGGAAATCAGTGTGGAGATTCCTCGGGGAACTAGGACTAGAGATTCCATTTGACCCAGCTATTCTACTTCTTGGCATCTTCCCAAAAGAATTAAAATCATCATACCGCAGGGATATATGCACACCCATGTTTATAGCAGCACAGTTTGTAATAGCTAAATGTTGCAAACAGCCCAGATGCCCATCAACAGCAGAATGGATAAAGAAAATGTGGGTGTTTTTTAATACAATGGAGTACTACTCTGCCATAAAGAATGATAAACTTGAGATATTCCTAGGTAAATGGATGCCTCTTGAGACCATACTCTTAAGTGAAATAAATGGGACACACGTTTAAATACTGCATAGTTTCTCTGGTGTGAGAAACTGAAAGTGTAAATAAAGACTAAAATGTATTATATTGGGAAAGGGAAGAAAATGTCCAAATGGGAAAGGGAACAAGGGAGGGGGGAAAGGAACAGAGGACAAGAGAAATAAGAAATGGAAGGAAAAAACAGAAACAAAGCTTTTGTTAACAGGGAGGGAGGAGGGGGCGAGGGGAGGGGAATGGGAGAAAAAGAAGCAACAAGATATGTCATGTACAGGTACAAATCCCCTATGATGAATGTTATCACTATGTACATCTAAAATGTACCATTAAAATAAAATAAAAAAATTTAAAAGTTAAAAATATTGCCAAATGGAGAGAGCGAGTATCATGAAGTAAGAAAGCAAAAGAATAGAGAGGCGAGATGGTAATAAAAATGAGAGACAAGGAAGAAGGGGGCTGGGGAAAGGAAGAAACAAATGAGGAAAGGAGAGGCTAAAATTTTTTCATAGGTAATAAATCTCCCCCATAAACAAGATGAAGATGAGTTAAATTAATAGGAATTCAAACATAGGAATTACACTTCCCTTCGAAGCAAATGGGGTTTCTAAAAGAAGCTAGGACGGGGGGCGAAATGCAGTTTTTCCAAGCTCGTGTTTTAAAAAATATTTGCAGTTAGAGGCATTCGACATGCTTTTGAGTTCAGCTAATTCCGTGTTCTCAGACCACAGATATCTCTTCCCTAACCCCCACTTCTGATTATGGGAAGAGAAGAGGCTGCTGAGAAAGGCAGTCTATCATGCTGGAAAAGAAAGAAGGAAGTGAGCAGGCGGTCATGACTTAGTCCAGGCAGGCCCCATAAATCACCCAGGTGACTGCAGCAAGGTTGGGCACCAGCAGTGGGGAGGAGGACTTGGGGCCATTTATAGCCAGCCTTCCCCACAAACTTCAGGACACCCTGCTTCAGCCCTTGTGGGCTGCGTTTCCCTGAATCGGGACGGTGTCTGCGAAGGCCAAACCACTGGAAACAGCTAAGGGCTCATTAACATCTGAACTTCGAAAGAAACCATCCGTGGTGTGACCTGCAGCCCACCACAGCTGCGACGTGTCCCGTCATGAAGAAGCCGTCATTGCTCGCAGCCCCTCCGTGGGTGCCCTGACAGGCTGGTCCACTGGCTCCTGATCCCCGGAACGCAGGACTTCTTTCAAAAGACGAACCAACCCTTGGAGCCACTCTGCTTAGACTTTGCAAGAGCCAGAAGTACCTGGGAATTCAGGTCCCCTGCAGCCAAAGATTGATGGGGAGGAGTCTGAAAGTTTTTGCCTCCAGGTACATTCTGCATTGGGGTCTGGCCAGGGCTGGGACTCCCCTAGTTTCTTCCCTTTCCTTTTCCGCTCACCTCTCTTTCTTACTGGTGTCTCCTTAATAGCTCGCTTGCCCTGTCTGTCCTTCAGTCTGGAGAACCTGGCCCAGGACACCTGCCCCAGACTGGGCACGATGGGGAGAAAAAGAAAATCCCTTCCTCAGTGTGACTTTCCTTAGAGTGACATGACACACACAAAGCCATCAAAAAATATTTCTTGAACTACTACAAGGGTTTTACCCCGTATATTTCATTGACTGGCTGCCACGGTGCCAGCACAGAGTAACGTGAACCTGAATGGAAAGCAGAGTGAAGAGGGCGGGGCGCTTCCCAAAGAGGTGGCCTTCGAGTTCTGGGTAGCACTCGAAGTGCTTGGTGGGTATTGGCAGTAACATTGAACATGGATTGTAGCCGTCCTGCTTTGATCTAGAACTCTGCTTGGAAGCAGAGTCAGGGACCAGGAGGTAGACGCTTCCCAGGGACCTGGCTGCCCAGTCTTTTCACTGGTGCCTTATACAGGAAGGAAGCTTCCTGCCTGCGCTCATTCTTGAGAACTCTTTGCGACCAGACGGAAGGCCACCCACTGTGATCACCAGCTTTTCTCCCAGGTCTTAGTGATTTAAATTCTCTTTGGGAGAGGAGGCCATGACAGGAGATACATTACCCAGGGAGGTGTGAAAAATGCCTCTGGTTTATTTCTGAAGAAATAAGCCCATTTCACTTGCAACTTCCTGTATCCCGATTGGTCCACTGGTTCTTATTACTGAGCACCTACTATGTGCAAGGCACTGAACTAACCTCCAAGAGTTCACTGTCTACTAAAGGAGAAGACACATAGTATTCTAATTCAGTGTGATAAAGGCAATGACAGAGACCTGCATGGGGCTCATAGAGTACAGAGGAAGCTCTAAGCCACCTTCCCACTGCTCTCAGCTGAGGTCAACAGTTCTTGAATGAAGCCATGTGTAAATTAGTGCTCGAGCCTGATCATTGTGTGATCATTCCCTTTTTGCCACACACTTGACTGATTCTATTCTGTCACTGGCCATATGAACAATCTTTTCCCTCATAGCCTGGGTTTCCAGGTGTAAAGAAAATGAAACATCATTTGAACCATCTTCCTTACACAAATGTCAGAAACTTTCAAAAAAGAAAATGTGTGCTCTATATTTACACACTTGGTTAGACTCAGAGAGAAAAGCAAAGTGTCCAGGAGCACTCACACAGGTAGGAAAAATTCACCTTTCATAATATATCCCAAAGTCAGACCCAAAAATAACTCTGAGTCAAACCTCATTCTATGCCTTTTCTGAGGCATATTTGTGAAGGTTTTTGCAGTTGGTTTTCTTAGTTTCTTGGCACTTACATGACTTTTATCGTACGAAAGATACAACTTTAAATATTATTACTGTAGGTTTGATCTCTTCTTCACATTTAGAAAGAAGTTCCACTGATTTCATTCTGAGATCAGTAGTTGGGGGTCATTTAGTTTACAAAGGCGGTTACTATAATTTGAAAACCCCATAAATGCTTGAATGCCTTCATGATCCTTCTTAGCAGTGGTTTTGAGGAAGTCAAACTGATCAAATTCAGCAAATAGAGAGTAGGAAAGAGTAAGGGCTTAGGAATGATCCCCAACTTTCTAATTTGTTGACTGGGTGTGGTGGGGTCACCAACTGAGAGAGAGAATCCAGAATGAGGAGCAGTTTAGAGGGGGAGGGAGATAATGAATGCCATTGTATATCTGCTGCATTTGAGGTGCTCATGGGGCACCCCAATGAAATGGTCAGTCACTGGGAGTGTGCTGAGTGGAGGAGGGTCCAGAATGCAGAGATGGAACTGGAAGCTATGCGTGTATGAGTAGTGGTTAAAACAAAATATGGTGGGGTCATTGTTGGGGCTCAAGAGCAGTATAGAAGGGTTATTTTGAAAGGACAGGAAAAAGAAGAGGGAACCAAAGATAGCGAATAAAGGTCCAGAGACACCACAGGAGAAGCACATGGCAAGAAAGGGAACAGAATGTTTCAAAGAGGAGAGCATGTGCTGTGGGCTGAGTGTGTCCTTCAAAATTCGTATGTTGAAGCCCTAAAGCCCTCTCTTCCAACGTGGTGGTATTTAGATATGAGGCCTTTGCGAAGTAGTCAGATTTTGGTCAGGTCATGATGATAGAGTACCGTACTCATGATGGGATTAGTACTCACCTAAGAAGAGACCAAAAACCTTACTCTCCATCATAGTCACTTTCCTCATCTCTGAGACACAATACCTGACACCCACAAATTAAAGGGGGAGAGGTTTAATTTGGTTCACAGGTTTTAGAGGGTTCAGTCCATAGATGGCTGGTTCCAAGGCAAGAAAGACATGGGGGGAGGGTCTGGTGGAGGAAAGCTGCTCACATCATGGCGCTCAGGAAGCAGAGAGAAGGGAGGAGCCAGGGAGGGAGATACGCACTTCTAGGACAATGATTAACTCACTGACGAATACAGCATCCCCAGGACCCAGTCATCTTCCAAAAGCCCAATCTCTGAACGCATGAGGCTTTGGGGAGATACTGTAAATCTGAACCATAAGACATTCTCTCTCCCACCATGTGAGGATACAGCGAGAAGATGGCTATGTGCAAGCCAGGAAGAGACCTAGGTCATGAAGCTTCCCAGCTTCCATCTCCGTAAGAAATAAATTTCTATTAAGTCACCCAATGTATAACATTTCAAAATAGTAATCGCAGCAGACTCAGCGTGCTAAAATGAAAAGAAATCCAGTCAGATGAGGACTGAACACCATATAGAGGTAATTAATGTGTGACTTTTGCGGGAAGGTAGTTGGAGTAAGTTGTAAAAGGCGGGGCCTGATTTCCTGAGTAAAACAGCAACAAGTCTTCTGGGAGGTGGATGAGTGAGAAAGGAATGAGATGACAGAGCAGACTAGAGGGCAGCCTGAAATAAATATTATTACTTAGGATGTCAGCTTGTTTAAAATCTGAGAGGAAGTTGCCAGTAGAGAAAGACAAGTGGAAAGCGCGAGCAAAAGGGCATGCCTGAACAGAAAAGCTGGCTTTGTATGGGGGAAGGGGAAGACGTCTATGGATGTAGGTAATTATATCAGGGGGTAGGGGCAGGAATTTGGTATTCATGTCTGATGACCTAATTTTTCTCCATAAAATAGAGAGCAGAGTGAGAAGCAGGGAGGGTTGAGGAGGGGCTTTGTGAGGGCGAAGGTTAGAATAGTTGTTGGTGGCAGAGTGAAATGAACTTCCTCACCTTGCCAAAGGATAAAAACCAGGATTATTCAATTCAGGCACCAAGGGCCAACCTGAGTTCAGAGAATCTATTTGTAGTGATCTATATTTCTCCTACAACCCTTGGCTTTAGAAGTGGAGGAAGTTGTTTGGTGTATTAATTCTGGATGATCATTTTTCAGGATAAGTGAGGGAGAAGGATGAGTGTACACGGAAGTTGAGAGTCTAGTTGGAGAACAGCCCAACAAAAGCATTCCATCTGGGGGCAAAGAACCAGAAAACAGACCAAGACAATGCTGATATATGAGGCACATGGGCAAGGTATGGTATATCAAGGGACGCAGGTAGAAGGTGGGAATGGGGAGTGGGGTAACCTCCCAGAAGACTTGTTACAGTTTCACTCAAGAAATTGGCCCCTGCCTTTGCTGACTAACTCCAACTGCCTGAGGGGGAGGGGAGCCGGGGATGGACTGGTGGAGGACAATTCACCCGTACCAGTGAGTGGACTGCTGCAGTTGAAACTGGAGTGGAGCGAAGATTCATGTCTTGGCTATGAAAGTGAAAGGCTGGACAAAAGAGGGGTGACAGAGCATGAGCAACGGGCTGTTGGATGAGCCAGCTCCCTCACAGGGCTCCCCCAGAGCAACATTAGAAGAAGAGGATGAAGAGGAAGAACCACAGACTGGAGTCACATGGTCAGGGACTGAGAAAGTAGGGCCGGGAGTTTGGCAGTATAAATTAACTTGAACGACAGAAAGTGGCCAAATGCATGACTAGTCATCAGTGGAGTCGGTATTTTTCTCAATAGCAGAGGAGTAAAGGGGATCAAAGAATGTGATGGTGGTGTGTGGCCCTCAGGAAGAGCAGCCCACAGTGTAGAGGGCTTTGGAGGAACCAGAGTACTCAGGGAAAGTCCCTCTGGTGGTTTGGGACACAGAGGAGTTCATTTACAGTGGAAGAAATGTTCCAGAATGTTCACAGAAATAGGGCTGGGGCCTAGGTTAATCTATTGAGGGGATCTGGGAGGAGGAAAAAGGTTAAGTCTGTAGGGAATGAAGGAACCTAGTCTGGTTGGGGGCAGAGTTGCCTTTTCATGAATTCGAAGCTTTACGGGGTTTAGAGATACGGCAAGATGGCACTCGAAAGCCTTGACCTCTGGAACAAGCTAGTTTGGTTCTAGAGGTTGATGAAATGCTCTGCGGAGGTTATTCAAGGGCCTTTCCAGATGAGAACTCCCAGACTACAGAGAGACATGGAGGTACCGACTCCTCTCACTGTCATGAATTCCAGACCTACATCAGTCATCTCACATGATGCTCAGATCAGGCTGGTGGCTGAAACCATTCGAGTAGAATGACCATCGGGCTGTGGGACTTCAACAGCAACCATTGCCCAAGGCGAACAGAAGGGAGGTTTAGGGTCTGGGAAGTGAAGCTGGGCACACCCACAGTTTGGCTGGGACTTCCCCAGCAGTTCATTCATCCCCAACATCTCAGCATGGCGGACGGGACAAGACTGGGGATCAGGTCTGCCCTGTCTTTAGACTTGGATCCACCACTTACTGAAAGCAAATTCTTGACTCTGAGGCACAGTTTTCTCATGTGTATAAAATGGGCCTGTTTCCAGAGATTTAAAATAATTTCTAGCCCACGTAGGAATTCTCTCCCCCCATGCCTTTCCCTGCTATCCAGGTACAACTTGTCCATGAAGCCCTGAATAACCCCCTGATTCTTACATTGGATTACTCCCCAAAGTCTCAGTTCACACCACTGACCACCAATAGGCAGTGTGGGAGGAAATATCTGCAGCAGATGTCTTCTAATCAAACTATTTGTGCCCTTTGTATTTCTGCTCATTGGCTTCACTCAGGGCATAGGGAGATCCGTGCAGGATTGAATGAATGATTGTGCTTCACAGGATTTAGCGCATACTATAAATAGGACCTACATTTCAGTGGTGGGATTTATAAACTGCGGGTGATAGGCTACAAGAAGATTGGCCTGACCATAGATTTGTCTAAAACCCCAAGTGAGTGAGTAGGTAAAAATAGTCACCCAGGAACCTGTCTGGCCCAGGAAGCATTAATCAGTGTGCTGGAGCCTTGTCCCCCACTGGCCTGGGAGGCAGGCAGGGACTGATAAGAGTGGAGCCTTTCAAGATCAGGAAGTGATCTGGAGCCAGAGGTGGGAAAGGCTTTCCCAGAAACCAGCTTCCCTGATGCTGGGCAGACAGAGAAGTGAATTTTCTTTCCCTGGAGGCTATTGGGCCAGTACAACTGCACAAACCAAAAGCTGACCAGGATCTAATGTGGCTGAATGTAGAGCTAAGTTCTAATTTAAAAAAAAAAAATCTTATGAGAAGAAAATGAGGCTCATTCATCAAGGACAGAAGTTAGGCTCAAGGTTGCTGGAGTGGAGAGGGGTCCTGCAGAGGCCAGATCCCCCATCTCATTGTCTCCCTCGTATAGGGAGACTGTGGGGAGTTGTCATCTTCCCAGAGTCTGAAAATGGAAACCAGAGGTGTCTTAGTCCATTTCTGCTGCTGTAACAAAACTCAGACTTGTTAATTTGCAAAGAACTGGGATAGATCTCTCAGAGTTCTGGAGGTTGCAGAGCCCCAGATCAAGGCACTGGCAAGCTGAGTGTCTAGTGAGGGCTCTCTAAACTTCCAGGGTGGATCCTTTTTGCTGTGTCCTCCTGAGTGATGAATGCTGTTTCCTCACATGGGGAAAGGAAGAAGCTGGAGGTAGCTCTTGAGAATCTCTTTTATAAGGGCAGAAATCTGAGCCAGGCATGTGGTACTTGCCTATACTCCCAGCACTCTGGGAGGAGGCAGGAGGATTGCTAATTTAACCCCAGCCTGGACAATTTAGCAACTTAACAAGACCTTATCTCAAAATAAAAAATAAAAAGAAGACTGGAATTGTTACTCAATGTGAAAATTCTGCATTTAAACCCCAGCACCAAAATACATATACATGCAGGAATCTCATTCATGACATGGAGTGCTCATGATCTAATCATTTCCCAGAAACCCCACCTTCTAATAGTATCACTTCAACATACAAGTTTGGGAGGGACACATCCATTCAAATCATAGGAGGAAGTTTGGAGAAAGACAGTATGGTGTCCATCACTGTCCTACAAGGCGCTGTAACCACCAGAATTACACTTTGGGTGGCTCCCAGTCAAGATTGGGAGGAAGAGGGCTGGCTTGGGCTCTGAGAACCCAACTATTGCTTTCTCTACTGCAAGCAAGACTTAGGAGAATATGATCTGATCATGGAAGGTGGGATGTTAGACAAGCATCCCAGGGAGATGGACTGAAACAGGCCACCTTCTCTTCCTGGACAGGACTTATGGATAGCCGCATGCAAGTAGATGTCCCAAATATCTCTTCTACACAATCCATCTGGCAGTATACCACTTTGGGAAATTCCTTCCTTTGGAGTCAGGTATATACAATGGTTAAAGTAGATTGTCAACTTGATTGGCTTGGTATCTACCCAGGGGATGAGGAAAACACACTTCTGAGTGTGTAGGGTAAGTCACAGAAGCATGACCTTGGGGCCTATATCTAGTCCATCATCCCTTCCTCTTTGGTGCTATTCCTGTTCTTCCCAGCCTCCATGAACTGAGCATCTTTGCACTGCCATGCTCTTCTGTCATGATGATTCTGCCTTGAAGTCAGCTAACCATGGACTGTATCCTCTGAAACCATGAACCAAATAAACTTCTCTTCCTTTAAATTTTGAGAATCAGGACTTGTATTTCAGCGACAGCATAGTGAGATCAAAAGGCCTTTTTGAAGTGGTAACGCCACCCAGTATAACTTTGCATGTAAGTTGGCCAGTAGTCTCCTTGTGGAGGAAGTGGAATCTCATGTAGCATGGGTTTGAATAGTGTGGTGGGATAGGGGCTATTAGTGGATGCAGAAGTACATGATTTATCACTGGTGCTCTATGAGTGCTGGTTGAATATGCATTGCAATTGTGTAATAAAGGATTTTCTATTTTTCTTTTTTTCTCATTTTCTATTCTTGGTCTGCTCACATGAAATATTTAACTTGGATTCTTAGTCTAAAATTAAAAGTTCAGGTTAGAACAAATATGTAGAAATGAATCACACGCACTTATGTAGTTCTTGCTTAGAATGGTTGATTTCAAAAAGAAATCACTGGTGAACACAGTTCAAGGTCACAACGAATTGTTTCTCTGTTTCCACCCCACCGATGATGGTCCTTGTTCTAGTAAAAGGACTCTCCTGGTATTTCCCACCATTACAGCCCTGGTCACTCATATTTATGAACCCCAAATTGCACCAAAGGGTTGTCTTCCTCCCTTAAGACCACAAGCTATGGTCTGAATGCTTATCCCTTCCAAAACTCATGCTGAAATTTAATTGCCATTGTAAAATTATTAAAAGATGGGACATTTAAGAGGTGATTAGGCCAAAAGCGTTCCATCCTGTGAGTGGGATTAAGGCCATTATAAAAAGATGAGTTTGGCCTGTTTTTGTCTGCCTTCCCTATGATCTTCTGCCATGTGATAATGTAGCACGAGAAGGGCTGGCCAGATGTCAGCACCTTAATCCTGAACTTCCCAGCCTTCAGTAGTATGAGAAACATACTTCTGTTCATTTTAAATTACTTCTGCCTCAGGTATTCCATTATGGCACAAAACAGCATGAGACATCACACATGACTTATAATGACTCAATCAAGATTTTCAAGAGGTCTTGGACCCAGAGCAGTGGACTGCGAGGAGGAGAGAAGGAGGCAGTGTCTGGGAGAGTCTTGTCACACTCCATAGATCATGTCTGTTTTCCTTAGTTGTAGAAGCAGAGTCACTGTGTGGGTCTGTCACAAATTGCACTGGACAGCCAGGGTGAGTTATATTTAGTGGTGAGAGAGGAAGAACTTCCAAAGATAGAATTCACACCCAAGCTCTGCTGCGTGAGTTCAGGCTGGTGGGGGGAGGCTGGCAAAATGGGCTGGGGCTTCTAAGCCAGAATACACATGTCTACAGGGCTGATGCAGGAGGAGGGTGGGGATGGCAGCAGGTCCCACCTTCTGGGACCTGCATGTGGAATGATCTCCAGAGGGTTCTGAATTCAGATCTTACCTCTCCTCCTGCTGGTATTTGCAGCAAGGAAGACCCATTTCCCTTCTTATTTTGTCTTTTTTTTCTCCCCAGTTCCTGACCTCTCCTTCCCTCTGTGTGAGTCCCATGACTTTTTCCCTCCCTCTCACTGCTAATGGCAACACAAGCCCTAAGAGTGGGGTGGGGTGAGTAGACGGAGTTCATGTTTGGAACCAGCCACATGTAGGCAACATAAATAGCCTTCATGGAGGGTGTTTTAAAATCTGAAAAAGCCAGGTGTTCCCAGACCTGGCCTTGCCTGCAGTTTCCTCTGAACAAGGCATTTTCGCAGAAAACCTGTGCGGATGTGCAGGTTTAAAAGCTGCCTCTTTGGGCTTAGGCAGGATGGACCCCTGGAAGGTAGACCTTAGCAAAATTTAAATTATGCAGGCATAGGTGTGTATGCATGGTGTATGTGCAGGGGTGTGTGTGTGTGTGTGTGTGTGTGTGTGTGTGTACTTAACAGATTTTTTTGGATCAGTTTCAGGTTCCAGCCATATGGAGTGGAAGGGATTGAGATTTCCATATAGTTCCTGCCCCAACACACTCATCTCTCCCCCAGTGTATGTGAGGCCCCAATTCCCAGCACAGAAAAAAAAGTCCTTGTCATATGAGTCTGATTCTGCTACTTGCTTTTTTCCTAATCTATTCTCCTCAGGTTTGGTTTTTTGTCTTCTTCCTCTTCTTCCTCTTCTTCTTCTTCTTCCTCCTCTTCCTCCTCTTCCTCCTTTTCCTCCTTTTCCTCCTTTCCTCTTCCTCTTATTCTTCTTCTTCACCTCTTAATAAGGCTTGTAACTTTTCTCTTGAAAACTGGTCAAGATGTATTGGGTAAAAGAATCTCTGAGAAATAGTCATGGAATACTGTGGTATTGTAAGGTACAAGGGGAGAGGTAGCACTCTCTAGCCCTATGCTCAGTCAGCCCATCAATGGACCTGTGTGCCAGAGTGCTCCTCGGTCACCCACCCCATGCCAGGTGGGGTGCGATGGCCAGAGTGTGTCATAGGTGGGAAAGCCACTTCCCCCACATGGAAGGTGAGAGGGGCTGGATTGGGCATTTCCCTTCCCCCCAGAACAGTTCAGTTCTGATAAAACACCAAAAGTCTAAGCACTTATTAACACCGTTTTCTTAAGGACAGACCTTGTTAAGAACAGATTGCATTAGCATATTTCAAAATGGTTACTTTTTGGCAACTTCTCCCTGAAGCATGGAAGCACAGGACATTTTCTCTAATACTTTGAGAACCTAAAAAAGCTTCTGGAGCCAAAACTCATAAACTCCGCCCCTGCCCATGGCTGAGACTCCCTGGAGAGTTTAACTGTCAGACTTGTCCACACAGAGTCTTTAGCAACTGATCAGTTACAACCTGGGTTTTTCTGCCATGGTGGTGGTTTCTGGTCGTGGGTTTCTACTCTGGTTAATTGTGATTCTGTGCATGATCCTATCTGTCTTTTTCCATTTTAGAGCAGTTTACCTTCTGACCTCACCTCTCAGATTGACCTAAGAAGAGCTGTCGATGTGTCCATTTGTTCAGCTTTTTGTTAGGATGGTGTGATGACTCCCAAGCTCCTTACATGCCAGCCTGCAAACCAGAATTCTTTAGGGGAAGAAGAAGGAATAGAAAGACCCTGCAACCTTGGCCTTACAGAAAGATTGATCCCATGGTTTCTTATAATAAAGCAATCATTTCTAGAAAGAGAAATTAACAACATCGTGGCAGTTTGCTTCAGAGCCCAGCCATGGACTTCTGCACATTATGGTAACAAACAGGCACTTTGGAGAAGGGAGCCCCTGTGATCTAACAGTTGCTGCTCTAAATGAGTGGAGTCTCCTTAGTGGGGGTAGCAGCTAGTTAAGGGTCTGGGCTTTGCATGCTAGCTCTTACATTTTACTCTAATTAGACAGAAGGCCATGGATGGTTCCCTCAGTGAAAGGGTGGAGTAGTTAGGCCATTGCTCATCATACTGAACTTGCTTCCCAGGGAGCAAGGACCTCGATACTGTGTATGGTGCTCAGTATATGGTGTGAGGTAGGGACATAGTCTGCAAATGGCTGTTTAAACAGCAAATCACAGCGCCTACTCTAAATGTGCCTCTTTAACTTCATTCATAAATTTTTCTATGTGACTGATTTTTGCTATAGTTTAGTCTTCCAAGTCCCATTATGATTTCTTCTCGAATATAGAAATTATTTCAACGAATACATTTTAAAATATCTAAACACAAAGGAATGAAAGGGGCAGGCATACTTGTAGGTCCCAAACAGTGGAGCTCGTTCCACTTGTGAGAACAATAGAATGAGACATAATGCTCAGGAAGTGTCCATGGGATGAATAAACTTGTGAGAGGATGGCACAGGCCTCCTTGTGAAATCACTAAGGGAATGGAAGGCAGACATTTATCAAATGCCTGATTAGTGCCAGCTCTGGGTCAGGCATGTTACACACTCACCTTTATTTAACATTTGCACTGTCTCCATTAGGTGGACATTAGAGTGTAGCACTTAGGAATAGGTTTTTGAAAGTCAGATAGAGTCACAGTTTCACTGTTCTTTTCCTAAATAATTGGGAAATGTGGGCCACAATACAGTTAGCAGGTATAGAAGAACTCCCCCACTTCTGATACCAACTGCAGTGCAAGAAATTGCTCCCCCAAACAGCCCTTAGTTTCTACAACTTGTTAAGATGCACTGAACTCATTGAAAGCTACTATAGTCACAGTTACAACTTATTACAAAAATCAGACCAGAGAAGAACTCATTGGGTGGAGTCTGGCAAGACTAATCAATAAAAAGGCAAAAAGCAAAATCAAATAATATTAGAAGAAAAGCGAGGAAAACTATAGATGTAGGAACTTTCAAAAACAGGAAGGTTATCAGGAGTAATTTAAGAAACTAGAGGGGCTGGGGATTTAGCTCAGTGATTAGAGTGCTTGCCTTGCAAGCACAAGGCCTTGAGCTCGATCCCCGGCACCACCAAAAAAAACAAAACAAAACAAAACAAAAAAAAAACAAAACAACAACAAAAAAAGAAACTAGAAAACCAGTATAAAATAGATAAATTACTTTTTAAATACCACTTAAAAGAGGACTTGAAAGGAAATAGATAACATAAGTATTTCATAACTTACCTTTGAAGAAATTGAATGAGTAGTTTAAACTTTTCTTCAAAAATATATTAGACATTGATGTTTTAAAAGTCAAATTTTATCAAGTGTTCAATAGATAATTCATATGATAAAAATCATTCAGATAATTGAAAAGTAGGAAACACTTTCCAATTAATTTTATGCTAGTATAAGTTTGATACAAAATCAGGCAAAGACAGTTGAAGTGACTAATTTACTCATGAACTTATGTGCAAAATCTTGAACAAAAGATCAAAGATCTTACCAAACAAAAAGTATCAGAGTTAAATTAGTTTTATCCCGAGAAAATAGGTTTTAGAAAATCTATGAGTGGATTAAAGAATAAACACTATATGATAATCTCAATATATGCAGGAAAGGTATTTTGGTAAAATTATGTATTTTTGTTGTTGCTGTTTTTGAGACAGGGTCTCACTATGTAGGCAGGCCTTGAATTCACCTGTATAGCCCAGGCCAGCCTCAAACTCACAACAATCCACCTGCCTCAGCCTCCTAAATGCTGGGATTACAGGCGTTCACCACCACACCCAACAAAAGTATATATCTGTTCATGATTAAAAGCTCTTAAGAGGCTCATCCGTTGCACTCCGGATGTGCTGACCCCTGCGATTTCCCCAAATGTGGGAAACTCAACTGCATAATTTGTGGTAGTGGGGAACTGCGTTCTCGCTTTCCCCTGTTTAAAAAAAAAAAAAAAAGCTCTTAAGAAGCTAGGAATAAAAAGAACTTCCATAACTTCATAAAAAGCATCTATAAAATAGAAAAACAGAGTATTTTACTTTCTAATGCTCCCTACTCATAAAGTAGCTATCTATCATCTCCCTTTCCCCACTTTTCACCACTTTTAAATAAATTGTCTTCTAGTCTTCTCGTAATTTAAAATAAATAAGTAAATAGAAAAACAAAGCTGTTATATCTCTTTCTATTTATTATTGTTCTGAAAATCTTAGCTAGTGAAGTAACTCAAGAAAAAGAAATACAAGGTACAATAAGTAGAATGAAAGCCACTTAACTTCCTATATAACATTGTCTATGTTTTTAAAAATGGATAGATAACAGATTAGAAATAATAAAAGCAATTGGAAAGGTTCCAGATATAAAGTCAAAATACTAAAGATCTTATTTATTAAACCAACAGTAACAAAAAAATCACATATCTAGAAATGGATCTAAGAAACTACCTGCAAGTGCTTCATGAAGAAAAGCATAAAACATCACTGAAATAAAGACCTAAATAGAAGAAGAATATATTATGTGCGACAGTTAATCTTGATGGGATTAAGAGATTTCTAGAGAGGTGATCAGATTGTGAGCGTGCTAACTTTATCAGTAGATCCACCCACTCATGAATTCATAGATAAGCGAAATACCAGGAGGTGGGGCCTAGTTGGGGGAAGTGGGTGTGTGCCTTTGAGGGGTACAGTATATCCTGGGATATTTCTTTCTCTCCTTCCTGAGAGCCATGAGGTGAGCAGCTTTCCTCCACCACACCTTCTGCCGTGAGCTTTCTGCCTCTCCACAGTCCTAGAAGCTATAGAACTAAATGAGAATGGGCTAAAACCTCTGAAACTAGGCGCCAAAATGAATCCTCCCATGAGTTGTTTATCTCAGGCATTTTGTCCTGACAATGAAAAGCTGACTAACACATCGTGTTTATGGAGAGAAAAAATGTCATGAACACAAAAATTCACCATAAATTCCTGTATAGATTCAGTACATTTCTACTTCATGGAATCTGATCAGATGATTCTAAAATTTATATGCAAAGTCAAAGTGTCCAATGGCCTAGATACTACTGAGGAGAAACTAAGTGGGGAGAGTTATTCTGAATACCACAACTGATGCCAGGGCCACAGTAATGAAGGCAGGATGACGTTGGTGTGAAGATAGAGAAGCCAACCCACAGATTAAACAGAGAACGGAGAGGCAGACACTCGGGAGCACAAGATCCCATTTATGCCACAGTGTGTACTGCGGAGTGGAGAGGTAACTTTGAATCACTAAATACTCCATTGATTTTCCAATGTGAAATGTGAAATAGGATTTCTACCCCTACACGGTACACAGAAATCAGTTTCAAGTAGAAGAAAATCTTAAGTGTGAATTTAAGTATAAGGTAAACTATACCTTGTATGTATCAAATATTGTTTATAAAAAAAGTAAGGAGATGTAGATAGCAGGGTCAATTATAAGACATAATTCAAAGTTAGTATATCAAGAATTTAAAAACATATTGTTTATATTTACAGTTTAGCACTGTATTAATTTTCTAGAGCCAATGGTTTGCAAGAGAGCAGATTTAATACAGGACATTTACAAGTTAAAACATTCACCCATAAGCCAAATGCAGGAAGAGTGCCGAATGTCTATCAGACCAGAAAGAGCCAAAGAAGGGAGCCCACAGTGCTGTCCCACGTACATCCATGTCTGCAGATGATGGCTGAGGAAATCTTTACTGGAACCAGGATATGATGCTCGCAGCAGAGATGAAGACCAGAGCTCCCCAGAAGTGAACAGCAGCCATCCTTGATGACAGCAAGGCCCCGAGCTCCTCCTGCAACAAGAACAGCTGAGTCCCATTCGAGAGAACCAGCCGCAGCAGAGCTTATCCTGGAAAACAGCCGGCCCCTATCTTTTGCTCCCGCTCCCCTGTATGTTGTGTCAGCAACAATCCTCAGGTGGATCCTCTATGCCTAGAACCACACCAACTCAGTCCAGCTGGGCGTGCCTGCTCAAATTGAGTATATCAATCCACCACAAGCACCAAAAACAGAAAAAAGAAAAACTAGAAAAAATTGTTGTTTGTCCTTCAGAGAAGTGGGACTGTAGTTCGGGTGAGGGAGCTAATTTATTTTATACTATTCTAAAAATATGTGTGTAACAATGGAGTACTACACTGCCATAAAAAAGGACAAACTAGAGTCATTCATATATAAATGGATGTTCCTTGAGAACATACTCTTAAGTGAAATAAATCAGACACTCATGAGTACACATCGAATTGTTTCTCTGATATGAGAAACCATAACTGTAAATAAGGACAAAGAGATGTAATAGATATTATATAAAAGGAGGATGGTGTGCAGAGCAGAGGAATACTACAAAGAAAGAAGGGGAAAAGCAGAAAGGCAACAGGGGAAAGAGAGGGGAAAGGGAAAATATGGAAAATGATGAATGAACCTGCTGTAAATAGGGAGGGAGGGAGGAGAGGGGAGGGGCAGGGGAGAGGGGGGAGAACCAAGATGCATCATATATAGGTACAGAATAAATGTAATGAATGTGACCATTGTATGTAGAATGTACCAATACATGTTCTTGGTTTAAAATAAAATAAAAAAATTAAAAAATAAAAATATGTGTGTAAGTTACTTAGAAATCAAAGAAAATAAAACAAAAACATTCCATTTTTTAAAATAGCAAAATAGTAAATACTCTAAACCAAATAGATGAAAAATAGGCAGCATCTACAAATAAATATATCTGTAAAACTTCACCAAAGGATATAAAAGAAAAGTTTGATAAATCAAGGCTATGTTATGATCTGGTGTGGAAGGATATTGAAGGATGACAGTTCTACTCAAATTAAACCAGAAATTTAACACCTTTACATAATACTTTTCTCACGATCTTAATAAAATGAATCTAAATATCTTTTAGAAGAATATCAGGAAAAAATAGCCATGAAAATTAAGAATTATGAAGATTTCATTTATCCTGCCAATTAGGATAAATTATAAAAAGTCAATAATTTAAATACTTTGTTCCTGGTAGAAATGTAGACAGAGATTAATGTAGCAAAATAAAATGACCAAATGATCTCACCAGAAGCATCAAACATGAGATTTGCAATTGTAGGGGAAAATACCTGGTTTGGAGACCCAGGTTTATTTGGAAACAATATTGAAGTTTATCTCTGGCAATATTTTGTTACGTGCAGATAAAGTTCTGAAAAAATTGGTAGAGTATAATCTCACTTTTATAAAAATAGCTAAGGTTAAATTTGTACACATAAACACACAAAGACATTAAGAACAAAAGCAACTGGTTGGCCGTGGGCGATGTTTGCATTCTACTCGTTTATCAGCATTTTCTAATTTTTTTGAGAAAAAATTGATTTTTTAAAAATCTGGTAGCTATTTCAGGAAGATGAATGCAGATCTAAACATTTCTATCATACATAGTGAGAGATGTTCATTTTTAAAAAAAAATTCCAAAATTCTGGACATTCCACTTGAATTTCTTTTCCATCTGTGTAAGACTTTAAATATAAAACTATAGTCCCCAAATTTATTTAGCTACTCTTTTCAAAATACTTGCATTGTATTATTGTAAACAGTTAAGAAGAAAAAAAAATCAATGAACTTCCACGCAAAACAATATATTATGCTTTAGTTATACAGAAATTGATTTATTAAAAATAGTCTGTTCCCCAACTATATCAGACCACCCAACCTCATTTAACTTCCGGCTACACAGCCTTCTTTCCACCACTTTTTTCAAATTGCTGTAGGGTTTTACAGAGTCATTCTTTGGAGCTGAAATTTTCCATGCTTGGTCCTCTACCAAAGGTGATTTCATTTGGGAAGGATTGAAAAATGTATAGTGCAAAGTGTTCAGTCATTTTTTTGCAGTTATATAAGGATAAAGAAAAACACTCTGTATTTGAAAACCGATTTAAATTGCTTTTCTTCTACCAAACAGTAACTCTAAGTGGCTTGTTTGGGGAGGTTTAACAGTTGCATCTCACCAGTCCCTCCAACAGCAGTTTTATCTTGACAAATAGCCTGTTGTTGATCTCAATGTTCTACTTTCTTTATTCCTTTTTTGCAGTCTTCATAAAAGAGAGTGTAGAGCGGTGGGCAGTCTTAGAAGTTGAGTCGGGCTCTGAGCGTTCAAGTGCACTGACCGTCTGACATATAAGCACCATCCACAGGGTGGTGTGTGTTCAGAGGGAGACGGCACCAACCCCCACTGGACAGGGGCATCATGGGAGATAGCATGAGAACGCTCACCGGAGGTGGCCGAGCTCTGTGAGACACTGTGTGATTGCCGGTTACACTGACAAGCCTGTGTTAGCAGCACCTGTCTCACATTCTGAAGATCAACAAAGACGAAGCAGTAAGATGAACTCCTGAAGAATATAGTACGACGAACATTACATTAGAGGGTGCAGCCCCACCACCACCCTTTTGTACTCAGAACTGAACACAAGGACCTTCTCCTAAGCTATGGGGTATGATAAAAAAAATACAGTGAATACAAAAAAAAAATTTTTAAATGGTTCTAGTAAAAAGACACATCATCATTAATCCCCCTCAAAATACTCTCCCTCCTTTCAAGTACACGAATCACATCATTCTTACCACTACTTACCACTTCTTACCAAGCGGTTCCAGAGCCCTTTCATGAGTGTCTTTGGTTGTGTTGCTGTGGCCCTCTGGATGCCCTGAAAGGAGTCAAAGTATTTACCTTTTGTGGTCATTTTGACTCTGAGGAAGAGCCAGAATTCTCACTGTGCCAGATTCGGTGAATAAGGTAGATGAGGACACACCATAATGTTTTTATTTGACAGAAATTGCTGTATTATTTTTTTAATCACATCTTGTAGGTTTCCCGGCCCTGTTTTATTTATATTTTCAGTCAGCGTCTCGCTAAGTTGCCTGGACTGGCCTCCAACTTGCGATCCTCCTCGCTCAGCCTCCTAAGTAGCTGAGCTTATGGGCCTGTACCACCGTGCTCAGCTTAGAGGTTGCTGTGAGAAGTGACTCTTCAACTTTTCTTGCCCAAAACTCACGCCGATGGGATGACAGTCTCAGGATTGTCACGCTTGGTCACACGAGCTGTGTGCTGGGCAGTTCCCCATGATCTCACTTGCCCATTGTATTAGTCAGCTTTGCTGTTGCTGGGCAAGATATCTGACACCTGTAATTTAAAGGTGGAGAGATTTATTTAGTTCACACTTCCAGGGATTTCAAACCAACCTGGCTGGCTCCAGACATCATGGTGGAAGGATGTGGCAGAGCGAAATGGCTTAGTTTATGGCAGCTGGGAAGCAGAGCAGGGAACAGTGCCACAGAGGGAGGGGTGAGGGATGAGATAAAGACCCCAAGGTTGCACCTCTGTGCGTTTCCCAGACACCCACAGAAGTGGGCTTTACTAATCCCCTAGGTGGCTCCCAACTGATCAAGGTGACAATTAAGCCTGTCACACTAGTGGAAAAGAGAGCTGATTGAGAATGGAAGAGAAAGAAAACAAAGCTGCAACTTGAGCAACTTGAGCTTATTGGAGAGTTTACATTCTAAAATGATGCTCTAGGCACTTAAAAATAACCCAGTATTTTCTTACACATAACTTCAGATTTTGTTGTAAATTATTCCAAAAATACAAGTTCAGAGAAAGCACGTCTATTAAAGGGATACTGAGCAAGTAAATTCAGGGGAAGTTACACAGACGTCTACTTTAGCAATCTTTATTTTAAGGTCTGATTGTTGTAAACGATAGACCAGAACCACTATTGATGAAAATGCGTGTCACTGTCCACTCTAGGGCTAACAAAGCAACCCACAAAAACAGATAGAAAAGTAAATAAAACTGAAAAAAGTATGAAAATACCGTCGAGAAGTTCTTTAGTTTGACATGATCCCTCACCAACTCAAGACAATAAATAATATCTACACATTTTTATGATTCTTACTGAGTGCTGAGTACTAGTCTCAACATTCTTGTACCTATTCCTTTAAGCTTTGCCAAGCTCTATGAGGTATAATTTTGTCTGTTTTATAGAGGAAGACACTGAGACACAAAAGAGGTTAAACCGTATCTTCACTGGCTCTGACAAATGACCACCCCGGACCCAGGCCCTTTGCTCTGTAACTGTGTCTTCTCCCATTCTGAGTACCAGGCTGGTCTTGCGACTTGCTTGGACAGTAGGGTGAAGAGGAAATGAGAACGAGGCTGGGCTAGACCCTTGGAAGATGAAGGGAGGGAGGGAGTGCTGAGGCAGCCGAGTCCACTGTGCAGCCGGTGCCCTGTTCTCCACCACACCAATGATGCACAGGGAACAGAACGCTTCTGATGCGGGCGGAGCGGGACAGTGGGAGGGACCCTGCAATTGCCTGTGAGTGAGCCACAATTCAGAGAACGCCAAACGAGAATCTTCAGAATACTCTACTAACACACTGGAATGCTGGCTCAATTAATAATGACTAACCCTTACTCAAACTTGGGGTTGCGCATTAGTTGCTTATTATAAATGAAGACGTAACCTATCTTTAATGATGTTGAAGCCCAGCAAAGATCATCAGGGTGGTGGTCAGACAAAGTTAGGTTTATTTTGCTTGTTGCTGCAAGGGAGTGTGTACACAAAGGGACCTAGGAGACAGCCTGTGGAGAGGACAGGAGAGGGGAGGAGGGGACAGGAGGGGAGAGGAGAGTCCTTTACTCAAAGTTGGGGCTCCCGCTGGACGTTTCCTAGAAAGGCTGAAGGAAATTGGGAGTCAGTTTTGGGTTGGATGTGTCAGAAAGTGGACACCAGCTCTGGGGCCATATTTGTCACCAAGTGTGGGCAGTTTGGTGATGGGGTGTCTTAGTAATTTTACCTGGTTGGGGGGAGGATTGAAGCAGAGCTAGAGAGTTGTCACTGGGAAGGGAAGAGCAAGGTGGGCGTGGTGGCGCATGTTTGTAGTCCCAGCACTCTGGGAGGCTGAGACAGGAGGATTACAAGTTCGAGCCCAGCCTGGGGAACTTGGCAACTTAGAGAGAACCTGTCTCAGAATAAAAAAGTAAAAAAAGGGACTAGGTATGTAGCTCAGTGTGAAAGCCCTGGGTTCAATCCCTGGTACCACCAAAAAAAAAAAAAAGAAAAGAAAGAAAAAAATGAATTTTTGTAGTTGAAGTATGGCCTGTCTCTGTGACATTGTAGGCGTGATCTCAGAGTAGATTTGTCCAGTTACTGTTTATATTCTGCGAAAGCTGTTTATGTTCAGTTGGGAACACTTTGCTTCAGCCTCATGGTCAGCTGACAGCTACTGGAGCCATTTTTCACTTTCTTGGAATCGCTTTGAGACTCACTGGGAGAGTCCAATAAAACCAGGAAGTTCCCCAAGAGTGGTGCACTGTGGGGCATGTGGGCTGCACGTAGGAACGGCCTAGAGGTCCAGAGAGACAGATGGTGGGGAAGCTGACGGAGGAGGAGCTCCTGGGAACGGGGCTCTTGGCCCGAGCCCACACATCTGCAGTTCCAAGAGGTCACGCGGTGTACCACAGACGGGAGAGGCAGGAAACAGATCATCGCCCTGTGGGCATAGGTAGAGTCAAGCCCGCCGGGGAAGGGGAAAATGGGACCTGTGGGGGAAAGTAGAGCAAAACTGTGAAAACAGTGTCTCTAGAAGATGAAGAGGGCGAGCCTGGCTCTGAGAATGATCACATGCAGGATCCTGAAGAAAATTTTCAGAAATCTTTTAGCATTCTCAGCATAAAGAAAGATAGGCCTTTTAAGTATTGGGGACAAAAAGTACCTCATGAGATTATGGGTAATTATTCAAAGACACATGGATGAGAAGTGTGAAAATGGACAAGATTGGGAAGGATTTAAGAAGTCATTCTACAGATGCTGGATTTAACACACTTGAAGGTAGCGAAAAACTGATTTGATGACATAGAAATGTGCATAAATGACATACTGTGCAGATCTGAGAAAGCAGGAAACAGACAAGGAGGCAAAAGAGATGAAAGAGAGTCCGATAGAAACAGAGAGTGGAGAAGAGAAAGCCCACGCACCAAAATCCTCAAGGAAAAACCCAAATACATGGGGCTAAAACTAGTTCCTCACGTTTCCTCACTTACACTTTCTCCCCATTTTGAGCTTTCTGAAAGAAGATGCACCTTACACCTTAAACTTTGCCTGCCATCCACTCATCAGAAAAGTAGTCAGTGGCGTGCATTTGAAATTGATGCATGTTAGAATCAAGGAAATATGTTAATGGGGAAAAATTCCTTAGCTAAAGCAAAATCCAAGTTGTGGGATCTTGAAAAGGCTCGCTTGGGTTCCAAGGCATAATGATGGGAAGTAGCCCAAAACCGAAGGCTTCTTGGCGAAATCTTTTAACTTGTGGAGGAAAAAAACCTACAAGTCTCCAGGCCCAAATATCAAGTTACACAAAAAAGACCAGATGCCAGGCTGCCTCGTGACTGTTCTCCAACACCAAGGGTTAGAAGCTCACAGAGGCTGAAAGCTGGGGAATTTTTTGTTTTGTTTTGTTTTTTAACTCAGCAAACTTGTTCGTTTTCGGTAACTATAAAAAGACATTGCCCGGACATACAAGGTATTGGAGTCAGGGGTCTCCAGCTAAAGAAAACCAATAGGAGAGGGAGAGAGGGGAGGAAAGCTGGGAAGGAAGAGAGGAAGAGAGAGACAGAGAAATGGAGAGAGACGTGGAGACAGGCAGATATCCACAGAGAGACAGAGACTTGTTTCGGGGAATTGCTCATGCAGTTATAGGCTGGCAAGTCTGAAATCTGTCAGCAGGCTGGAAACATAAATAGGATTTCTGTTAGCCGTTTGAAGCAGAATTTCTTCTTCTTTGTGAAAACTCAGTTTTTGCTTTGAGGGCCTTCAACAGGTCAGATGAGGCCCTCCCCCATTCTTTTTTTTTTTTTTTTTTGGTGCTGGGGATCAAACTCAGGGCGTTGTGCTTGCAAGGCAAGTACTCTAATCACTGAGCTAAATCCCCAGCCCCCTTCCCCATTCTGAAGGGCAATCTTCTGTATTTAAAATCATTGTGTATATTAATCGCATCCGTAAAATCGCTACACAGCAACATCTGGACTAGTTTTCAACCAGGCAATTGGGCACCAGGGTCAAGCTAAATCGCCTCATAAGATTAGCCATCACATAGAGATTCACAAAATACATCAGCCTTCTTTACAATAAATTTCTCGGAGACATTTTCTAAATGTAAGTTCGAAATTGAGAAAACCGTGGTAGAAAGATTTCTGGTGACACAGAAAACAGTTATAAAGAACTGTACATCTGTTTTTTAAATTGAAAAAAAAAAGCCAAAAATATTCTTGAAATGCAAACACTCTAACATTAAAAATAGTGCAGGAAGTTAGATTTTTTAAAAAACTCATTATTAACAAAGAAAATAGAGCAAAAAAGAAATTAAGGTTTTATCTCAGGTTGTGGAATTAAAAGGTACTAACTTATATCCTCTGAGAGTAGTTGGGAA
>PVJO010001177.1:0-107811 GCA_004026905.1 Hystrix cristata
GAATAGAGGGAGAGTCGCAGAGCGAGGGTCTGCCCTGAAGCTGTGGCTGGTCACCTGGCTTGTCTCTGTCTAGCCAGCCCTCCTAGGCTTTGTCTGGCTAAGGCCCAGAGAGGGGCCAGATTTTGAAAAATCTTCATGTTCTTCATACCTCGCAGCACCCCCTTAACAGGTCCCCTCTCAGACACTGCCACGGCAGCCTCAGCCCTTTCCTGGAACCTGTCATCTCCGGAGGCTGTTCTGGGCAGGCCTGCCCCTAATCCCTGCTTTGGTCAATATTCACCACGTCCAGGCTATCTCTGGGGCTGGCACCCTCACCCACCCTCGCTAACTTTCCTAAAGTGCCAAGTCCTAATGCAGCACAGATTGGGGCCAAAGTCTCTGCACTATGCCACCCAGTTCCTCAGAAGCCTGATGGTGCAGCAATATATCTTCTTCAGGAGCAAAAGCCACCTCCAGGGAGCAATGAGGAAGCACAGAGTGCAAGATAAAAGGTTTCCAGAGTTATCAGCCTTGATTGGGGAGCTGGAAGGATATCATTCAGCCAAATGTCTCCAAGTCACCCTCCCTGCCTGTGACCTTTAGAAATCCTTTCTTCAGGAGACAGGAAGTGCCAGTACCATGGCCTGGGCCTGCAGCCTCTGTTAGGGTGCACTGTGTTTTAGGGAACTGGGCCCCATTGGGGAGCTCTCTTGCCACTCCGGTCCTGCTGGGAAGCACTTCATCTCCAGCACGGACTGGCACATGACTTTCCCGTTCCTTGCTGCGCTCTAAGCCCCCTTCTGTCCTATCCTCTGAAAGCAGATGAGAAGGGCAGGGGTGAGAGTGGGGTAGAAGGGAGAGTGCAGAACTGGGACTCTAGAGGTTTTGCTCTGTGTGAGGCTGACGAAATGACCTGGACCAACTTTATACTCTTTTCCACTGTGAAAGAAGAGCTTTGCCTGTGTGGTCTGCACGTTTCTTCTCTTTCTAATGAGTTCTGGCTCTTTTCACTTGAGCTTTTAAAATGATCACTCACCCTGTTGGAGCTGAGCAGGAGAGGAGGAGGGAGATGCTGTGGCCTGAACTCCAGGATCCTTACCTGGCTTCTGGGAAGGAGCCCACCTTCCTTAAGAAGGACGGGGGCACATGTGCCAGCTGCTGCTGCCACCCTCCACCCGCCACACATTCAGAGCAGGACCCCAGCTCCAGGAGAAAGCCTCATCTCACCTTGCGTTCCCAGGGCTTCCATGGGGCTTCTCCATCCATCTCTGCCTGGAAGTAAGATCCCCCCGGACTCTTATCCTAGGAGATGCTGGCGTTGGGACGTCCTCTAGTCGCTTTCTGTGAACCTCGCAACCAAGAAGCAGTGCGGCCTCCTGGATGGCAGCGGGAGCTGGCACTAGAAGATCGGGGGCAAGAGTAGCGCTGCCCTCACCTCCCTGTCACTCATATCAGGTCCCTCTCTCCGGGTCTTATTACTTAGAAGAGGAAGCCGTCCTGGTTCCTTCTTGTCCTTACTGTCTCTTATTCTTACAGAAATTTTCAAAGGTGGTAACAGTGGTGTGTCCAGGAAAACACCCCAACCTACGTCCCCCCTGTTCTTGTGTCCCCTCCTGTGCAGGGTCCCTGACTTTTTAGGATGCCCAGCCCAGCCAGCCCACTCAGGGATCTCCAGAGCAAGTGACGCAACCACCTGGGCAGGAGAAAAGGGAAACTTCAGGGTTGAGGAGAGGAATTCCCCTGCCATCTATGTGGCTGGCAGGTGCTGCTCTCTGGCTGACCTGGCCCTTCCAGCTCCCATGAAGAAGCAATTTGGACCACTTGGGCCACTGACTCCATTTTGACTGCATGGTTACTAATTCATGCCTTGGACAAAGAACAATTCAATAAATGTGATGATCTTCGTGGAAAAGAAACATGAACAAGTGCAGCTTATCCAGGGGATGACACACTTTAAAAATACCCTAATAATTCCCTGTGGAAAACAGTTTATGGGACATTCTTTTCCTTGTAAAGGATGGCATCATCTTCCCTCTGCTGGCCTTGAACCAACAACTAAGTTCCCCTAATATTTAATGGCACTCTTGGGCCAATTAAATGGCCCCTCTTCCTTAAGAAGGGGTTCAGGGGTCCACTGTCAGCCCATGTGAACAGCGTGCTCCCCAGACATTCCTCCTTCTGGGTTTGAAGACAGGCTGGGGCAGGACTGAGTCACTGAGGCCCTGAGGAGGAAGGGACAACTCCAAGGGATGCTCGGAGCACGGCTGGGTTGGGGCAGTCTTGTGCATGTGTGTGCTGGTGACTGTGTGCATGGCTGTCTGAGGACTTAGCATCTCCAGGGCTAGTACAGCCCCAAATCTTCATCCCCACCTAGGGCCCCCATTTAAGTTAGAATGCATTTATAGCATGAAAGCCATCCCCTAGATGAGGTGCCCCGAGTAGCATATGGCTTGAAGAACTCTATATGGTGGCTTTGCCTTCGAGGCTCATTCCCAGAACTGAATGTTTCTCCTGCAGATTGTGGAAAGGTGGCTAATGCTGGGTGAGATTCTACCTGCCAGGTTCCCAGGGGCAGCATCACATCATGTTGGAGCACAAGGATTCTGAAGTCTGACTCCCCTTACCTGCAAAGTTGTATGGAAAAGAGATATAGATTGGGCTATTTATTCTTTTTAAACTTTGGTTTCCTAATATGGTAAATAGCAAACTATAGCACCTACTTCCTAAAGGCGTTCTGTAGAATAAATATGACCAAGTGCCTAGTATGTAGTAAGTTCTCAGAATAACATTATTAGCTGAAAACATTGTTAGCTTAGTTTATAGCAAAGGGGAGTAGGTGTTTTATAATGATCAAACCCTCAGAAACAATCCTGTTGAGGTTTTCATCTATTGAGGATTCTGGACCGACCTTCCTTCTTTCCCTTCCTCCCTCTCTTGTTCTCTCTTTCTCTCTTTCCCTTTCTCTCTTTCCCTTTCTTTTCTTTCTTTCTTTCTTTCTTTCTTTCTTTCTTTCTTTCTTTCTTTCTTTCTTTCTTTCTTTTTTTCTTTCTTTCTCTTCCTTCCTTCCTTCCTTCCTTCCTTCCTTCCTTCCTTCTCTTTCCATAATTTTGACATTTGAAAGATTAAAAATAAACCAATTTGTCTTCCAGATTAAACTTATATTTTAAAGTAAATGTTTGTCATGTTTCATCATTTTATAAATGATGCAATCATTTTGATCTTGTGAGTACCTTTCTCTATTTTATCTACTTTTCAACACTTTAAAGACTTAATCATCACTGAAGACCAAAGCATAGTTGCAACACACAGGGCCAGTTTTCAGAGCACTCGCCTACAGCCATCGGGACCCCTGTGAAACATCACAGAGGTGAGCACTTCACACTGGCTACTGCTGTGGGGGTGAAACTGAATTTTCTTGCCCAACACTGCACCACAGCGGGAAATTTCACATTGTTTGAAGACACCGTTGCCTTTCTGAGTTCTGGACCCAGACTCCAGAATGAAGCTAATACATTAACCAAATATCAAATCTAAGAACAGCTTTATTTACTCCCAACTTGCCCCTCCAACCTCCAATACCCCAATGCTAGTTTTGGCAAAAGATAAATGCAATCTAAACGCACCCACAGAAGTAAAAGTAAACATCGTCAGCAAGCGGAAAACTAATGCAAGCAAGGAAAGCTATTTGTGCTATAAAACAATCTTTGCTGACCACGTTTTTTAATGTACAGTGATGAGCAATATACAGAGCCCATGAGCCCACCCAATCACTTCCCTTTCCTTGCTCTTCAAGGTTTCTACGTTATTGCCTTCTACATTATTGCAGTGTTTTCTGTTCCTTGTATCCACTTTGCAAGCTTCTTAACAATCTTTGTTATCTGCTGAAAAGACACACCTTCTCTCTCCCCTTCATTGGGAATGCTAAGCATTGAGGAAAACATTGTTGAAAAACACCCACATTACAAGTCCTTGATCACTTACCTGGAAATTCACAAAGGAAGTTGAACAAAGAGACTTATCACTCCTCCACATGCCAAAAGAAAAAAAGTATTTGCGCAGCAGAAATGATCATTTTATAATGGCATTTGGCGTGTTTTTACAACCTGAACCATCGTTTCGCTGATAGCAAGACTTGTGGTCCCGCAATGTTCAACCCTCCGGCACAGGCACAGAAGGCGTTTGGAAAGCAGGGAGAAGAGCACTGAGACTGCTTACCGTTTGCGTACAGACTACTGGCAAGAGCGCAGAGTGAAGGCTCTCAGGAGAGCATTTCATGTATGGGAGTACAGCAGCGTGAAACCTCAGCTATAGCGCTTTCCAGGATGTTGGTATGGATCACTGTTGGAAAACACAGCCAACAGATGTTAACATAATCTTTCTAGAGTGACTTGAATCTGGGGGTTGAAATGAATGTATTTCATGCCAGTTTGGATGAGCCAGCTAAGACATTGTTTGGAAGAGACCTTACCCTGCGGTAATGAATCATGGTCCTTACAGGATGGAAGGTGCCCTGGCATACTAGTCAATTTGCCCCCAGAAAGCAAGCTGATCTGGTCTCTTTGGGGAATGGAGCCATGTGATATTCAGCTCTATTGTTGGCAGACATTTGATGGTGTTAGTAGTCAACAGAGTGCTGGGGATGTGGCTCAGTGGCAGAGCACTTGCCTGGCATGTACAAGGCTCTGGGGTCAATCCCCAGCATCACCAAACTAACTCTTGAAACAGCAACAATAATAACAACAACAGCAACAGAAACAACAGAAACAGTAGCTAACTTATCCTTGGTTAGTGGGAGGCTGTGCTATTTGTTAGGCTCATGCACAGCCTCCAACCCTCTGACTATGGTCCCTTTGTGCCAGCTCTAGGGTGGTCAGTGGCTGAAGCTGGCCAACATCAGATGGTCAAGACATTCTCTACTTGGGAGTTTAGTGCCTCTTCTCTGGTGACCATTGGAATATATTACCAAGCTCATCACACATCTTGCCCACTTCCTGTCTATCCATGTGCTTCTCCACAAGCTTCCACTAATTTTCCATCCAGGCTGCTACAGTTTGTTTCTAGATGTCCCCCCAAAACCTCATGTGGTCATAGGCGGGGCATTTTCAGGTGGCTGGATGTAGAGTGTGTGATTACTAAGTTAGTCCGCTGATTGGTTTGGCAGAGTTCTGTTGGGATCAAGGATGTAATACTGGCATTAAGAGCACTAGGATTAAGGGTGGGAATGCTACTCACTGTAAGGGTGGGTAGACTGGATAAGATATAAGGGGCAGAAAGAAGCTGCTGAGGCCTCTTGCTTACCTTGCTGCCTTCTGCCTGTCTGCCAGGCCACCCTGCCTTGAATCCAGCCAATTATGGACTCAAACCTCTATGGACTGAAAGCCAAATAAATCTTTCTCCTTTTAACTTTAAGTGTCGGGTATTTTGCCTCAGCAATGAGAAATGTAACTAAGACACAGCCTTCTACATTGATTGACATTTAAGGCCATTTTTCCTTTCACACAAAGCATATGGCAAGGTACACTGTCTAAAGCTCTGCCCACTGGGAAGACTTTCCTCTTGTCATTATCTTTCAAGATTACTCTTTGTAGTACACCTATAGTCCCATTACAATTTGAACCTGTATACCAAACTTACTTATCTATGGACCAAGCTTGGGTTTTTACCTCTTCTTCTATCTCCTCTGTTGCAAGGTGTGCTTGTGTATGGCTTCTTTTGACATGCAAGAGAGGGGTGTGGCAGTCGTTAAGGGGATCTTAGCTCTCGTTCATTAGCTTACCTGTGTTCCCAGGTCCTTTTTCTTGGTCCCAGATGTATGCCTTACAATGATAAGTTGTTGCCAGGCTTTCTCGACCTTATGTCTTAGTAGGTGTCATAGCTCTCAACTCATGCAGGGCAGTTTCAGATGCAATCCCATTTTCTGTCTTGTGTTTAGGTGTTGTGTCTCCCAAGGCCCAGTATCACACCAAGAGGGTTTTGTTTTTTTTCAAAAAGCAAGTGAAGAAGATGCTACGGCTGTCTTGGTCAGCTTCCCTATTTCTGTGACAAAATACCTGACATCCACAATTTAAGGGAAGAGAGGTTTGTTATAACTCAGTTTTGGTCCATGATCGGCTGGCTCTAAGGCAAGAACATCATGGTGAAAGGGTGCGGTGGAGCAAAGCTCCTGACTTCATAGTGACCTGGAAGCTGAGTGACCAGTGGCCCGCTCCTTCCAACTAAGCCCTGCCTCCTGGCAGGACAGTCAGCTGTGAACATCAGCGGACCAATCCACTGATGGGCACAGCTCCCACATGATCCAATCACCTCTCCAGGAGCCTCTTCATCTAGTCAAGTCCACAAGTAAGATTAAATGGCACAGTGGTCTTACAAAAGAATCACACAAGGCAACATGGCCAGGGTGTGATTCCCCCACTGGGACTTGCTGAAAGTCCACATGGTACAGATGTCCACCACCTATATTTTTAATACTAAATGGTAGGGTTGCTTAGTGCTCAGCCTGGATCTGCTACCAAGTCTTTTCCTGCTCTGGGCCCCACTCAAAAGTGAAAGCCTTACCCACCACTTGCTTTATGGGTCATCTATTAGTCAGTTTTCCATAGCTATGAAAAAACACCTGAAAGAAGCAACTCAGAAGATGAAAGATTTATTTTGGCTCACAGTTGTAGAAGATTCAGTCCATGATCAGCTGGCTCCTTTACTATGGGCCTGTGGTGAGGCAGAACTGTCACAGGGTAAGGGCTTGACAGTGGAAATCTGTGCACCTCACAGCAGCCAGGAAAGGGCTGGCAGTTTTAGGGACAAGATATAGTCCCCAGGGTATTCCCAAAATCCCATTCCTTTCATCTAGGTCCCCCTCCTGCAGTTTTCACCACTTCTCAGTAGTTTATTGAGCTATGAATTAATCCATTGCTGTGGCTGGAGCCCGTGATCCCATCATTTCCCCAACTCCGGGCATTGCTACTTGGGTACCAAGCCTTAAACACAAGAACCTTCCAAAGCCTAACAGGTCAGAATAGCATTCCTGTGTGTGGTGCATGCTGTCTCCTGAGCCAAAGAGACCTATCGAATGTGTCGCTTTCTTCATTGCAGTAGGAGGTAGAGGATGGAATGTTTTACTCTGGCGATTCCCTGGCAGGCTCCTGATCATTGGACCCCTAAAACTATTCTTAATGGACCTGGCTCTTGAATCTTTTAAGGTTCACTTCTCATCCTCTGAGTCACATGTGTCAAACTAAAGCCTCCTGTAAGCTAGCCACGTCTTGTTCATGTAGCATGATTAGCAGAATGTCATCAAATAGTGGATCACCGTGACCTTCCTCGGGATGTCTAGGTGATCCAGACTCCTTTGCACTGTCTTATGACAGGAGACAGAAAGTCATGTAGCCCTGCACACACGTGCTGTTATTCATCATTTGGAAGTAAGTGCTGTCTAACCCTCTCTCTGCTGAGAGCAGCAAACCAAGGCTGCGTGCTGGGTAAATCTGCTCATCCCTAGTGAATGGGTCAGAGCAGCTGGAATTGGGGCTACTTTTCTCCTGGCTTGATTGTTTACTGTCACTGTTAAGGGGCCGATTGTCTCCCGCAGGGGCCAACTATTGAATTAAAGGGAGATACAGGGACTGTCAACCTGGCAGCCTTTGGATCTTTGAAAGTGGTACTGATACCCAGAATTGTCTCTTTCCTGTGACATTGCTTTGTATTTACTGGGGAGAGGGAGTTTCAAAGCCTTCACTTGGCCCTACTGTGATAGCTTTTAATCCAGGATCTGGTGATCCAAATGATAATTATAGCAACCTCAATCACTGCTCTTGGCTTTTGTGAATGGTGGGCACTCTGGGCCTTCTTTTTTTTTATTATTATTATTAGCACATGTTTTCAGTACACGTAGTTTACAGTCATCTTGGGGAGCGGGTACACGTACATACTAAAGCTTACTTCTTTTTTAATCCCCTTCCCTTCCCACTCCCCTCCTCCTCTAATTCCTCTTTCTCTGTTTTCATGTTCTAAACATGAACTAATCTAAGTTCATGTTTATGGCATACAATGTTTATATTCATCGAGGTTATTAGGTTCCTGTACATGGCTTATCTTTATTCTAATTATATTCCTTTCCCCTTCTGCTTTGCTCTTAGTCTCTTAGATGCCTTCCCATTTGCAAGAGATCCATCCCCTTGTCTCCTTCTGTCCATCTTTTATTAATTTCTTTATTCATACTTTGCCTTATTCAAATGAGAGGTACCATATGGTATTTAAGCTTGTGTGTCCGGTTTATTTCACTCAACATTGTATTTTCCATCAGAAAATGCAAATTAAAACAATGCTAAGATGCTGTCTTACTCCTGAAAGAATGGTTATCATCAAAAAATCAAAAAATAACAAATGCTGGCCAGTGGTAAAAAAGGAACACTTCTACACTGTTGGGGGAATGCCAGCTAGAACAACCATTATGGAAATCAGTGTGGAGATTTGTTTTTTTGGGTTTTTTTTTTGTGGTGCCGGGGATCAAACTCAGGCCCTTGCGCTTGCAAGGCAAGCACTTTAATCACTGAGCTAAATCCCCAGCCCCTGTGTGGAGATTCCTTAAAGAACTAAAATTAGAAATTTCATACAACCCAGCTATCCGCCTTCTAAGTCTCCTCCCCCAAAGAGCTTAAGAAGTCATACTCTGGGCTTTCTTAAGGAAAAGAATCCTCTGGTAGGTCTTCCAGGTTTGTGGTATAGCCACAGCAGCCTGCTTTCTCAGTTCTTCCTCCATTGCCTCTTGGGTGGTCCTGACACTTCAACTTCCTCCGGCTTGATCCATCACTTTTTCCACACTTCTAGGGAGCATTTGAACAGCAAAGTCATGTCACCTACCAGGGTCCTGACCAGAGTGTTTGATCCTCGTCTTTCTGGAGCACATTCCCAAATCTATAATGCTCTCCTGGTTCATCTTTGATGTTGTGGCCCCCTCGATCCGCTACCATGAGGATCCAGTCCCAGAAGAACTCCTCTGCCTCTGTTGGTAATGTTAGCTCGGACTTGCAGCTCATTTGGGGTCCATAGTCCCTTTCTTCCACTCTCAGACACAGCACATACTGCTTGGATCATACAATGACTTAACCCTAGTTATTAGCCTACATCCTGGGAGCAGAGATGGTAGAGAGAGGCCTCTGGTTTTCAAGCAACACCAGAGTGGGAAATCTAGGGCAGGAGAGTGTATTTGACTCTTCATTAGGTGACCAGATTCTGCAGGTTCAGATGGCTTAGAGGACTCCAGGAGTTCAAGAGTTTAAGGGCCATCCATCAAGTGTCCTCACAAAGTTCTAGGATCTTATTGCCCCCTCCCTCAATGTCCCCTCTTTAGACTTCAGCTTGTATATGTCCATAAACTAGAAAGAGAAGAGCCAATTGTCCTGTAGAGAGGTTGTTACGTGAATTGTCTAATCTGCCCAAAAGCCCATAGGAGCCAATAACCAGGAGGCTCATGAGGACCTTTTCTCTTCCAAATACTGAAACAGGCACACATGTTTAATTTAGAGTTTTGCTACAACGACAGGCTACACGATGATAGGGCAATCATCCTGATTTCAGTTTTAAATAAACGTTGTTTATTCACACTATTATCTTCCAGCTCTATACTGACAAAATCGCTTAATTTGAGAAGATAAATTATCTCTGGAGATCATTACTCTTAATTCTTACTTACCTGGGTTTTCTTTCTTAACCAACTTAATTGTGGGTGAGTATAAAACTCAAATATCATTACAATACTTCTGTATCCCAAAAAAAGGAGCGCTCCAAAGAATAAGAGAATTTAATAGGCCAGAGGGTTAGGAAAGGATTCTTCTAGGATTGTGAAGCAGAGGACAATAGCTGGAAGTGACCCAATGCCAACCTCTATTCAAGGTAAAATATCTCCAAGACCTTCTTTTAAACATGGATAGTCAGCCTCAGTTTGGTTAATTCCAGTGACCAGGAGCTCTAGTCAATTCTGTTTTCAAATATTTGTAACTTTTAGAAAACTTGAATTGAGAAATACCATTTAATTCCAACCTATAGGTACTACTTAGACCTTGGGAAAGGAGAGGAATGGGATTAAATGTGCTCCTTCTTCCCCGAGTAGCTTTTGTAATAGTTCCCTGGGTCTTCTGTTTGTTTACTTGAGCACTCCTCATTCCTTTGGATGAAAGTCATGAGCATTATTAATACAAATAAGCATCTTTTATTAGAATGTCTAATTTCTGCCGGTCCCTGGCACGCCTGCTATGATCTTACGTAAACACTGCCATGACCTCGTAAATCAGTATTCCCGCCCCTCTACATGGAGAAGAATTCTGATGCCTCAGGGAGATTCAACCCTTCATCACTGTCTGAGCTGCCCCCTTGTAGATGAGTTTTTCCATCCCCATGTTTTGAATGATTTGGAAATTGGGTCTGTGGCTGTGGTTTCTGAGCAAGGTGGCAGCAGCAGATATAATGCATTAGAAAAAAAAAAAAACTTTGGAAAAATGAAAACCTGTTAGGAAACTGGCAGTTACTCGAAGGTGCTGAGGTGTGGACGGAAGGGAGAAGTAGCGCAGGTTGGATGGATGTGGGGGAGGGAGGGGCAGTGCGGTAGGGTGAGAAGAGGAAGTGGGATTCGTTTAATGAGTCCCTGAGTATTTAGCAAGAAGCTCTGTGCACCAAAGAGTCATCCTGGGTGCTGAGAATACATAGTGAACGAAAATAGGTCCCTTCCCTCGCGGACCACAGAGTCTAGAGGGGAGGGATGTTAAACCACCCAACACATATGTACAAATGTTAAGAGGTCATTTACAAAGCTTGGTAACTATTAGGAAGGAGAAGAATAAGGCTGTAAGGAAGGTCTGGGCCAGTTTTGAAACAAGAGACAGTGCTCTGCCCCCTTAAGGTGAGTCAGCTATTCTGATGGTGAGCAGCTGACCTCTTGGGTCACAGTGACTGACCGTGTGTGGTCTCCTGGCCTGGGAGTAAGAGGCTGAACTGGAGTCTTGGGTGGGGGCAGTCTCGAAGCGCCCCCTAGTGAAGAAAGGAAAACACTAGCACACCAGAGAGTTGGAGGAGAAATTCAAATAGAGACTTGCTTGTGGGATGGGGTGTGCAGTTCTTTTCCTGGGGTGAGCAGAAGCCCAGAGACCTGCTTTGTGTGTGTCCAAGAGCGTAAGCCTGCACCCCGGCCACTTAGGAAGATTACAAGCTAGGGACTCTTTTTCTGCTGTGAGTGCTTTCAGTTGCTCTTCACAGAAACCAGATGAGAGCGGAATCCTGTTTTGCAGGTATGGAAACTGAGGCACAGAGGCCACCCAGCTTGCCCAAGGTCACATAGCTTGTAAGCGGCAGAGGACAGAACCAAGAGTCTTGTTACAGTCCGATGCCCCCCGAGGATCTCTGGATCCCAGCGTGGGTTCGGCCGGCTGAGCGTGTGCTTAGCTGAGCTTTGATAAGGCAAGCCGAACCCAGGTGACAAGTGAGGCTTCTTCCTCTAGGCGGGTGCAATAGAAAACCCCAGAACCTCAGTGTCTTAGCACAGTGGACTCTGTTTTTCACACAGAAGCGATCTCATGAGGTTGGCAAGGGCTTGCTTCCAACCTGCTCTCAGGGACCAAGTTCCCGCCATCGGCGGCTCTATTGTCCCAACACATTTGGCCTTCTGGTTTGCTTTATTAGGAAAGAAATGGGTGGAGAAGGCCAATTGGGTTTTTTTTTTTTTTTCATGTGCCTCTTACCTAAGTTCGTCTTCAATAACCCTGTTTTCAAATAAGGTCTCCCTGGGGTTTAGGACTCCAAGACTATCTTTTCAGCACCTCGCAGCCCCCAACAGGGGAAAAAGTCAGAGAAGAGACCATCACTGAAGAATCATCGACAAAGCAAGCACCTTCTCATGACCAGGTGAGCACGGCCAAGCCGGCTGCACACTCCGCACGGGGACTCTTGTGCCTTTGCGGTGAGGATCTCAGCTTTGAGGTGGGCGGAACACGCCTTCCTTCTTGGGAGCTGCCTGCAGTGCCTGGGCAAATGTCTGCTTGCACAAGCTGAGCAAACCCCCACACTGAGGCCGGCATTTCTCAGCAGCCGGGAAGGTTGTGGGGCATGCTGAGGGCAGGGGACAGACAGGATGCCCCTGTCAGAAGTCCTTGCACTCCAAGGCTCCCTCCTTTCTTTCACTGGAGGCTGTAATTTGAGCCCTGTCCTGGCTTGATGAATGGGCCACTTCCCCGCTGCTGCTGGATCCTCAGGGCCAACAAACTGCGGGGCGTTTTCAACTGTGGGCAGCTGCTGCCACCTTGTGGCAGAAAGACGCCAAGACCCTGGAGTCCCCTCACCCAGGACACTGCTGTGTTGAGACAGCGGGTCTAAGTCAGGACAGTCCCAGGCTTCATGTTGCCATCCCAGGGAGAGCCAGGGAACACGAGGTTGCACAAAGATTTTCCCAGGGAAGTTGGCAGAGTTTCCCGATTGTCCCAAGTTCCTCTGTTTAACTCCAGGGATGAAGCTTCCGGTGGGACCTTTGCTGGCCACCACACACCTCAGGCAAGATTGTCAGTAAATGAAGAGATTCGAGTTCCTCTCACAAAAAAAAAAAAGAAATCCCAGTTACACCTATTAAAAGAAAAAAAACCTTCACATTGCCTGTGGACATAAAAGTTTCCAAATATACTGAAAGTTTTGCTCTGACTTCAAAAAGTCCAAGAAAGCCTGATTGTGTGTGTGTGTGTGTGTGTGTGTGTGTGTGTGTCTGTGTGTCTCTGTGTGTCTGTGTTCGTAGTGATTGTAACAGTTTCAAAATTGCCATATTACTCAGATACAGAAAAATAAAAATTTTGTTCTATATATTTTTCTTAGTCTGAATGATTGTTTCTGTTGATAGCAAGGACTAGGCGACATTGGCAAGATATTTCGACCTGCTGATTAATGGCAGTTTAGTCTCTTTCCTTTTCTTTAGGACTTTTAGGCAAAGCAATGGGTTCAAAGTGCAAGCTCTTAACAGCCCAAAGGGCTGCCTCTCCTCCTTCCTCTCACAATGGTGTCTGGGTACAGCAGGGTCGCTCGCAGAGCCCTTGTTCCCCCCAGTCTGCCGAGGTGGCCTTTGTCCTGCTTGCTGGTGAAGGCTGGCTGGCTTGACCCTGGTCAGTGGGCATCATGGTGGCTTCTGATGACAAGACTGCCACGCTCGAGCTCCCCCTTGGAGTCCAGGCCTCTTCTCCTCTCTTAGCCATCGCATACCTCCAGGAAATGTGCTGTGGCCTGAACACGGCTTGTCCCCCCGTGGCTCACATGGTCCCCATGGTCTTCAGTGAGATGATGTTGAGAGACAGAGGGAGGAGCTTTCGTGCAAGGCGACTGGGTCACCAGTGCTGTCCTCAGAAAGGACTAAGCGGTTTTTGAGGGTTCCCAGCTAGTTCTCATAAGAGGGGCTGTTGTAAAAGAGCAAGACTGGCCCCTCCTCTGCCTCTCACTGCCTGTCTTGCCATGTGATCTCTCCTCCTCACATGCATGCCTGCTGTCATTCCTTCTGTCATGTTGTGATGTAACCAGAGGGGCTTGCCAGAGCTGGCACATGCTGTTTGGACTTCTAGCCTCAAAACTGTGAGCTAAATAAACCTCTTTTCTTTATAAAGTATCCGGCATCAGGTCTTTGGTTATAGCCACAGAAACCTGAAGCATAGTGTGCCAGCAGACACTAGATGGTGCTCTCTCCAGCATGCTGTAGTGTGTGGCTCATTGGAGGCTGCTCTTGGAGGCTGGCTCAGTCTCTGTGACTTCCTCTTCCTTGGATCACGCTGGACATGGCATCTGCCTCAGCAAAGGTTTCTCTGCCAGGACTATAGTTTTCCCAAGCTCTGCCCCAGTTGTGAAGAAGGACCTGGTAGTTCTGTCCTCAATCCGTCTGTCTGGCTGTGTTATTTGCGTTGCCCTCTCTTGCCCTGTGACGTCTCTTCCAAGGATGGAACAGTTCAGGCCGTCCTTTGCCTTTCTCTTGCTCCCCTCCCCTGCTCTTACTACGAGCCCCAGAAGGACCTTCCTCCTTCTCGTTAGGCAAGAGCTTTGCTCACATTGCGCTCCACGTTCCTCTCCGATCAGCTGTGATCTGCTCCGTGCTCAGTTCTCCAAGCTCTGGCCAGCTGAGAGTCCCTTGGCTTTTATTAAAATCGCCTTCTCAGTGTAGCCTAGAGAACTGCATTGTAATCCCTGCATCCTTGATGGTCCCCCTTCCCGGGAAGCCGTGGACACCATTAGTTCGCTATAGGGGAGCCAGCTAGTCAGAGTCTGGGAATCACAGGCTGGTGTCTCAAAAGCAGTGTCCTTTTACAGAGAGAATTTTACATCCAACACACGTCACCACATTCTGAGTCAAGGAAGAACAGCTTTAGCTAGCAGTTTAACAAGCGACTTGCTCTGGTTAACTTCTAAAATTAATTCTCAATGAATGAACTAATTAGACAACTGAAAAACTCAAATCAAGTTTTCAGAAATAGCAGAAAATACAGATGAGTAGGTGTCATATCTTTAAATGAAGAATTTTCTAAGCTTTAAAATCATAGATGATGATTATGATCGTTATGTATACAATATACCAATGCATGTTCTTGGTAAAAATAAAATAAATAAATAAAAAAAATAAAATCATAGATGAGCTGGGAGTGGTGGTGCCTGCCTGTCATTCAAGCACTTGAGTGGCTGAGGCAGGAAGCTCGTACATTCAAGGTCAGCCTGGACTACGCAGCAAGGTCGAGGGCAGCTAGAACTACGTAGCAAGACTCTGTTGCAAAAGATGGATGGGTAGATAGATAGGGAGAGAGAGAATTTAAATTTTTTACAAATCTGTCCCAACAATGTAAATAAATTAATAAAGCCTTGGAAAGTATCTCCAGCGGGGGAGATAGTACATGTGTTGTATAACAGAAACTTTATTCACTGTAGATCAAATTGATACCTCGAGAAAGTGATTGTCATTATACTCCAGGAATCTTACTATTTGGGACTTAATCATAGGAAATAATTAAAAAGAAGGCACAAATTATAAATGTTTTTTATAATCTCATCCATATTGCTTTGTGATTATCAGTTTCACATCTAACTCTCCTATCAGACAATGGGACGTCGTGTTTTGTTTTTTTGCTTCTGAATTCTTGGTGGTAGTCCAGAGTCCAGCATCAGTGTATGTGGCAAATAAATGTGGGAAAACTATTTTGCTGTACTCTTCTTACTATATTAAAAAATTGAAAGAAGACTGTAATTTTCAACAGTAAGAGAACGATTAAAATACGGTAGTCACTTGATGAAGACAAATCACTTAAAATAATAATCATTCAATGTTATGAGACACCAAAACATCTCATATGACTATAACAAGTATGACTCTTAGCCTGCATCATGAATTGTGTCAAAGTGTAAGTTTAAAAAATTTTCTATAGTGAGACTTTTTTCCTTTTAAGCCCTTTTTGTGCTTGGTGTTATGTGCCTGGTGGGCCCCACTGTGCAGATTCTGGGTGATATTAGGAGATGCTCTGTTCTGTTGCCATCCCCTCCGCCCCCATTTCTTGCTTCCCCCTGAGGTTGTATGCTCCTGTTGGCATCCGCCAGGCCCTCCTTCAGCTTCTGTTTTTTCTGTTCATTGACCCAGGAAGGACCGGAGTTGTCTGCTGTTCTCTGATCCAAAAGTTCTCCAGGCCGGCCTCTCCCTTCACCACCTTCAGTCTGTAGCCTGCTGCCACCCGAGGCTGAGGGGACAGTCTGGGCTGTCTTGGGTCTCCACATCCTAGCCAGGTCCTGTAGCTCTGGGACACTTGCTACATGCCAGCCTCCTTTCAGGAAGGGGGTCCAGTGTCAGTCACTCGGCCCTGGGGGTCCAGGTGGCGTAGGAGCTCCAGGACCTGCATCTCCTTCTTTCTGGTTCCCTGTAGCCTTGCCCTGTACCAGCAAGCTTCATCAGGTCTTTGGAGTGAGAAAAAATTGGCTCTGACTGTTCATTTACTTCCAGATGCATCTGTCTTGGCCTACGCCTCAACTTTTTTTTTTTTTTTTTGGAGGCGGGGTCTCACTGTGTAGTTCAGGCTGGACCTAAACTCACTATGTGGCCCAGGCTGGCCTTGAACTCGAGACGATCTTCCTGCCTCAGCCTCCCAAGTGCTGGGATTACAGGCATGTGCCATCAGGCCTGGCTAGAGCTCAACCAATTCATAGCCCACCTTTTCATAATTTTATTATTTGATTCTGCTGCAACAACCATCTCCAGAGACAGTCTAGGAAGAACTAAGTGTAAAATACAACAGCACAAATCAAAACAAAAGTATAAACTCGTTGATTAACATGTCAAAATGTTATGCTACTACAAAATGCTAAAGTAAACAAACGAAACCATGAACCTTTGTTGTAACTAAGTGAGCACTATCTATGTGCATCAATAAAAACACTGAACTGGAGAATATTGAACTAATTGATGTTAGCAAAGAGAGTGTGGGTAATTTCTTTCTTTGGCACATTTCCTTCATGTTAGTTATATGTGGGTACCAGCTGTGTAGTTTGTTAAACAAATTTATTTTACCTCCGGTGATATACAGCCTTCCTAGCCTCTGATAGCACACCTGGTCCCCCAGCGACCCTCGACTTTGTCACTGGGAATGGACTCAGTCTGCTCGCCAGGGGAATGGCAAGTTAGTCAAGAAGAAGGCGACGGCAGAGAAAGAAATTTATTCCCCTGAGCTGGCTGATTGGACAATGGTAGGACTTTCTGTCCTAAGGGACCATTTTCCCAGGAGGTTGAGGGTTTGCAGACTGGTGGGTACCTCCTCCCAGGTTGTGGCCAAACTCCTAACCGCCTAGTCACAAGGTACTTTTCTGTCCTGCAGATCTCAAGAACAAAGATCATCATTTCCTCAGGCTCTGCTTGTCACTGGTGAGGTCGGCCACACCAGCTCCTGACCTGCCACCCAATGTGCCGGGTAGGGGTGGCTGCCCTGAGTGTCCTTGTTGATCACTAACTCATAGTAATGAAAGAAGATTTTCTTCACCCGATTCCTGTGGAAGACAAGGGCCAGGCGAAGGTAAATAGGAAGTCTGCACAAGATCTGGACTCGGTACTCAGCTTCCATGTGGCTTTATCTTGCCAAGAAAGCCAGTTTCTTTACCCACAACCTGCTCATGCTGGCTTTTCCTGGGCCTCTGGTTAGCTCAGTGGCTCCCGACTTCAACTACATCAGAATCCCCCATCAGGGCTTGTTAAAACACAGACACGGAGCCCCACTAAGTGTTTCTGACTCAGTAGGTCTGGGGGAGCCTGAGATGTGTATTTCCAACAATTCCCGGACGCTGCGAGTGCTGCTGTCCCAGGAACCACGTCCCAAAAACTGAGCTGCATCTCCATTTCCCTTCTCTTCTCTCCCTCCCTTCCTTTCCCAAGCACATAATGAAATCTAATGTGCATAATTGCACGAGGCACACCTTGAGCAGGCTTTCGGCTAGAATGAACCTATTCATTCCCTCCACCTATTTCTCAACAAACTCTCGGAACCCTGCTTATTTACTTTGCGCCATCCCTGCCACGTATATAACCCAGTCAGTACTGCATTAGCTGAGGGTATTAGTGCATAGGATTGTAAGTATAGCATACGTGTTTTCTAACCAGTCTTTTTAAGGCTCAAGCCAAATGTCCTCTTCTCTTTCCCTATTTTTAAATTTTTTCTTAGTAGATATTTGCAGTACGTAAGATTTACAGTCCTTGTGTAGAGACGGTACATGTGCATAACACATCTTAATTGCTTTTTCCATCCCTTTGTCTCTCTTCCCTCCCTTCTCCATCTCTTGATCGCCTTCCCCTTTGAGAAAGATCACCCTACTTCCTAGTATCTATCTTTTATTTGGGTTATTGTTGATGATTTGGTTTCTCATGTTAGAGAAACCACGCAGTATTTAGGTTTGTGTGTCTGACTTATTTCACTTAAATGATAGCCTCAGATGTCTCTGTCTTCCTAAACTACGATCTGCTGTCCAGAGTCCTGGGTTCAGGCACATACTGCCTAATAACTGAGTCCCGCTTCAGGAGCTGCCTGCCCAGCTGCTTGCCCTGCTGCCCTGCTCCTGTGGGTCTCGCCGGGGAACTTCCTCCCCTCTGTCCCTGCCTGCTAACTTTCCTGCTCCCCTTTTATAGGGAGTGAGGTCCCCAGTATCACTCGTATCAAAACCAGTTCCCAAGACATCTGCGCAGAAATGGGAGCAAACTGCTATGAAAAATAGATTTTATTTATAAAAATAATAAAAATAATAAAATTTCACAGTTAATTTTACAGAAGAGTTTGTGAGACGGGCTGCACAGCTGTCAACCCTGGTGTCCCTGTTCTCCTGAGTGACGGCCACCGCTCTCCGGTCCCTTGTGCTCCTCTGCCATGCCTTCGCCCCGTATCTGTGGGTGCCCGTTGTGAATGGTTTCCTAATCGAAGGAGGCTTAATGGGTAGATTTATGCGGTCTTTGCATTTCTAAAAATATCTTTAAAAATAAAAGAATTAGCAAGTTTGAGCTAATGGACGTGTACTTAATATTACAGTTAACTAAAGTAAAGGCCCTCTTTTAAAATAAAGTACATAAAAATATCTCAAGAATTGAGCACTATTATGGACCTCACTTACATAAATCAACTTTTGCCAAAATTAATGAATCAGCATCAACGATAATTTGTTATGTAATCACAAAACAAGGTTAAAATTCAATAACAAAAACATACCTATTTTTTAAAAACTTCGTATTTGGAAATTTTAAGAGAACTCTAGGTTCTATTATTTTTGTCGCAAAGGTTAAGACAAAAATAATATGAGGTAGAACAGTAAATGTGCTAAACTCCAAAACAAATGTAGAAATTTGAGGGAAATTTATAAACTTACTTTTATTTAAAAGAGGAGAAAAGCTGAAAATTAATTAAATTGAATTAAATATCCAAAAAAAGATGGTAGAAAAAGATTCACGGCAAAAACCCAAAGGAGGGAGAAGAAGAAAACAAGACAAACACCACACTTAGAAAATAAAGAAATACAAAACAGAGAGACCCAACAAAGTCAAAACGATTAATAAAGCTTTGAGAAGATCACTCAAGCAAGAAAAACAAAGGTGCCTACAAACAATCTCAGCAATGAAAAAGGGCCTAACGCCAAGATCAAAAATAATAAAGGAATGTTATAAGTAACTTTATGCCTAAACTTGTGTTCATAGATGAAATTAACAAAATCCCCAGAAAAGGAAGCTGGCAATGGTCACTATTACTTGAAACAGGAAGCTAGAATGGTTTTATAATTACCAAAGAAACTCAGTCATAAAGGAAACACTGAGCCCAAATGATGACACAAGCGAGTTCTACCAGGTATTTAGGAGACAGAGACGGGCCACCCAAACTCGCTCAGACTCTTGGAGAGGACAGACAGTAGGAGGGACAGTATTCCCAAATTCATGTATATGAACCCGGATCCCCAAGCTAGACACAGACAGATTAAAGAAAGAAAAATTACACATCAGTCTGGTCCAAGAATATAGATTTGAAAACCATGTAAAATACTCCAAACATAATCCAGCCATGTTTAAAAATAACGTATGGCTCTATTCCAGAAAGTTATATTAGAAAACATGTTCATAAGATCAAGGGCATGAAGAGATTTAAAGAGGTTAGAAAAAGCATTTGGTGACATTCAATATTTATCTACTGTCAATAAAAACTAACCTCTTAAAAACTATACATAGAAAGTGATTTCCTCCCCTGATCAAAAAAATCTATAAACAACCAGAAAAAGTGACAGTGTTAACTGTCTGAAAAGTCAGGAACAAAATAAAGATCTTTGTGGAGCTTTTAGCCAACTCCACAAGGCAGAAAGAGAAAGAGGGGTGGAGGAAGAGGAGGAGGAGGAAGAGGAAGAATAAGGGAAAGAGAAGGAGAAGGAAAAAAAGAAGGAGAAGGAAAAAGAGAAGGAGAAGGAGAAGAAGGAGTAAAAGAATTAAAAAGATGAAATAAAACTCTATTTGCCAATAATATGAACTCACATGCAAATTCCAAATAATATACAGATTTGTTATTATAATTAGTAAGAAATTTAGCAAAGTGAGCAGGTACAAAATCAATATGCAGATAAGTAGTTTTTCATTTTATATCAAGATTAAATAGAGGAATATAATTTTAAAGTGTCTACTTATAAAGAAAATATCTCTTCTTGGTATCTTCCCAAAAGAATTAAAAGCATTATACCGCAGGGGTACGTGCACATCCATGTTTATAGCAGCGCAGTTTGTAATAGCTAAATCTTGGAAGCAGCCCAAATGCCCATCAACAGCAGAATGGATTAAGAAAATGTGTTTTTTTATGCAATGGAGTACTACTCTGCCATAAAGAATGATAAGCTTGAGATATTCCTAGGTAAATGGATGCATTTTGAGACCATACTCTTAAGTGAAATAAATCAGACACACATGTTTAAATGCCGCATAGTTTCTCTGGTGTGAGAAACTGAAGTGTAAATAAAGACTAAAATGTACTACATTGGGAAAGGGAAGAAAATGTCCAAATGGGAAAGGGAACAAGGGAGAGGGAAAGGAACAGAGGGACGAGAGAAATAAGAAATGGAAGGAAAAAATGGAAACAAAGCTTTTGTAAATAGGGAGGGAGGAGCGGGTGAGCGGAGGGGAATGGGAAAAAAAGAAGCAACAAGACATGTCATGTACAGGTACAAATCCCCTATGATGAATGTTCTCACTATGCACATCTAAAAAGTACCATTAAAATAAAATTAAAAAAAAAGAAAATATCTAAGAATGATTCTAACAAGACGTACACAAGTCCTTCATGTAGAAAACAATACTGCTTTGGGAAATTTATTAGAGAAGATTGAAATAGCTGGAAAGACATCCATTTGGGGGAAAGGAAGATCACTTTTCTGATTATATCTACTTTGTCCATTTTGGTTTATAGAATTAAACGAATTTCAATCAAAAGCATTCTATTGTTTCCCACGGAATGTGACAAGCTTACTGTAAAGTCTGTTTGGAAGAGCGAAGGGCCAAGAATGTCTAAACCCTTCTGTTCTTGAGCCAGATTAGGGGTGTGGTGGTGGCAGGATATAAGTTCTCTCTGATATCAGCGTTTATTGTAAAGCTACAGTAATTAAGATCGTGTCATACTAGAAGAAGTTAGAGAAACGATCCTGGACAGGGTAAGTGCCCAGAAACAGCTCCACATACAGAAGGAAGCTTAAGAGATGAGAGGAGTGACATTGATGATTATCCACGTCATGGGGAAGAATCAAGTCCCTAAGTCACACCATATGCAAAAACACATTCCAGGCCTCTTCCTTCCCACGACGGTCCAGTGAGACGCATCCTTTGTGGACCAAGAAAAGGGCCCTCTCCAGATGCCAAACATACTAGCATCTGGATCTTGGACTTCTCAAACTCTAGAACTGTGAGAAATAGCTTTCTGCTATTTATAAGGTAAAAAAGAAAAATCTAGGTGGGTTAAGAATTTGAATGTAAAAGACAAAAGTTTTGAACATTGAGAAGAAAATATAGGATAACTTCATGCCATCAAGTCAAAGAAGTGTTTTTCAAGTAAGACACAATTTACAAACTAAAGGAAAATATATCAATATATTTGAATACACTAATATATTATATACATTTGAATTCATTGATACTGCTTGTCAAATATATCATGAAGAGAAAGGGAGGAAAAGCCACAAACTGAAAGAATACATTTGTGACACTTATATCTGACAAAGGATTTGAATCTGGAATCTTGGGAAAATACAAATTAATAAGAAAAACAAAAAGAATTAAGATGTGTTATGTGCACGTACCAATTCCCCATGATGAATGTACTCATTATGTACAGCAAACATGTACTAAAAAAAATAAAAAGTAAAAAAACTCACCAAATTATTTTAAATCTGCAAAACAAACAAACAAAAACAAGAGGAACACAGGCAAAAGATAGCTCACTTTTCACTGGACAGAAACCAAAATGGCCCAGAAACATGTAAAAAAGGTGCTCAGGGGGATGAATAATTGGGCTAATGCCAGTTTAGAAGCCACAGTGAAGCCAGGCATGGTGGCTCATGCCTGAAGCCCCAGCACTCTGGGAGGTGGAGGCAGAAGGACTGTAAGTTTGAATCCAGTCTGGGCAATTGAGCAACTTAGTAAGACCTTGTCTCAAAATAAAAATAAAAAACAGGCTGAAGATGCAGCTCGCTGCAAAGGTTCTAGGTTCAATCCCCTGTACCAAAAAAAAAAAAAAAAAAAAACCACACGATGAGAGAATATAGCATACGCATCAGATTAGCCAGGGTTTTAAAAAATATAGTAATGCTTATAGATGATGTGAAACGTTAAACATCAAGGGCAGAAGTGATCTTAAAATAAAACTTTAGGAAACAATTCAGCACTAGCTAATAAAGTTGAAAAATGTGTACCTTAAGAGCAGCGATTGAGCGTGTGCCTCCTGGAATATGCAATCACCCTTCAATACCCATGACAGCCCCCCACCCCCCATGGATACCACTGTCCACGGTACTCCAGTTTGTTACACGAAATGGCAGAGCATTTGCGCACAACCTGTATAAACTTCCCATGAACTTTAAGTGACCTTCAGGTGACTGTGAATACCCAATACAACGGAAATGCTATGAGAATAGTTATTAAACTGCGTTGCTTAGAAAACAATAATAAGAAAAAGTCTGCATATGTTCGATACAGACTCATCCACTGTGGCCCCAACTACACACTGAATGATCCTGCTCCGACAGTCCCTGATGGAGAGCGAGGCCCTGTGGACGGGCGGGAGGCTCCAACAGGTGCGCCCAACGTTGCCTCATTCATGTGGATTCAGCATAGCGCTCGGTGCCTGGCAAAGTTTGCTCTTTGGAACTTTGTGGATTTAAAACAAAAATCTGCTAATTACAGTTGGTTGGATCTGCAGATGTGGAACCTGCACGTAGGGAGGGCCGACTGAGCTGTGAAGACGCTCTTGATCATCTACGCCAGCTGCCCTGTAGCGGAAAGTCACAGAAGCGTTGTGCATAACAGCAAAATAACCAGAACTAACCCAAATGCGCATCGCCACAAAGTGGCTAGTGACAGTCATACGCATCACCATGGACGCATCTGAAAACACGGTTGGAACTTCTTGTGTTGTAGGTTGAGAAGGTAAAATGTGCACCTGCTGTGGCAAACTGGCCTGCGGGTCCACATAAAAGTTAGAGTACCAGACGGCTCACCAATTCCACTACCAGTTTTTCTCCAAGAGAGTCAAAACACTTATCTCTGTGAGTAATTGTACACGAATGTTCAAAGTAGTATTATTCATCACAAGTCAAAAGCGGAAACATCTCAAATGTCCACACAACGGAATATTATTCGGTCATAAAGTTGAATGAAGTACTGATGTAGCATGGTCCAGTCCGGATGGACCTTGAAAACATGCCGGAGGAAAGAAGCCAGACACAAAAGAGTTACATTTTGTATGACTCTGTTTATAGTAATGTACAGAAAGGCAAGTCGGTAGACACAGGAAGTAGATTAGTGGTTTGCCGGGGGCCACCCGGGCTGAGCAGGGATTGACAAGTGACTAAATGAAGAGTGTATCAGTGTGGATATCTTTCAGATGTGTTTCATCACCTGTTTGGATAATGAAAATGTTCTGGAACTAAATGCTGGCGAAGGCTGCACGACTCTGTGACTATACTCAAAGCCACCAGGTTGTGTACTTCTTAAAAGAGTGACTTTTGTGTTATGTGAATTAGATCTTAATAAAACTTATTTAAAAACAAGCATAATGTTAACGAAAATATGTCACAGAATATATGAAATGCGATTTCACTTAAAGATCAAAAATAGGAAAAATCTAAACAGCGCATTGCCTGGGGAGAACTACATAAATGAATTCGTATAAACAAAAGGGAAGGAAGAGTTAACACAAAATTTTGGATAGTGGTTATTTTAGCAGGATTGAGAGATGGAAACAGGGAGGTCACAGAAGGTCACAGAGATGGCAAAGGATGTGGTGACACCCTATTCTCTTTCTGAAGCTTGGTAGTGGCATATGAGTATTCACAGTATTATTTTAACGGTACCTACTACTCTTTAAAGTGCGTTTAAACTCTTTGTGTGTACAGGGACTCTAGCTATCTGTATCTGTCTAGACATACACATATTTATTTTTGTGTATATTTCCTAATTCTGAAGGTAAATTTCCCTTTTGTTGGGCTCCTGTTCGCTGCTTCATCACTTTTACCCCCTCCATCGGCTTCGTTTTTTCTGAGTAATTGTTGCTGGTGACACTTCTCTTGATCTTTTCATTGCTTGGAGTTGATACATTTTAATCCTTTATTAAAATTTAGTGGGCTCTTTAAGAAAGAGGAGAAAATGTGTGTAGCAAATCTGCCATTTTAATTAGAAGTTATATGATCTTTAAAATAAAAAAATAAGAAAAGAAACTATAGTAGTATTTATAGAACACTACTAAGGGTGAGGCATGTTTCTAAGAGCTTTGCATGTATTATTTGTTAATTTTTACAACAGCCCACTGAAGCAAGATGGTAAATAACTTGCCCAAGATCTCAGAGATAAGCAAGAGGTAGAACCAGGAACAGTCTATCTGAACGCAGGAGCTATATCTGCAACCATCCCGGATGTGAGCCTGTATAGCGCCAACACACCTGCAGGTTCTCTAAGAATGGTGCTAGGTGAAAGAATATAAAACCTGTACCAGTTTGAAGAGTGTGGATCCACTCAGAATGAAAAATTAAAAAGGAGCCCTGCCACATTGAAGTGGGAAGGAGAGACACAGATAAAACCAGCTTTGGAGTCAACAGGAAGTGTTGGTTCTTCTAAAGTCAGGCAGCAGCTGTAATGTGTCCTAGAGTCTCTCCAAGTGTCCCAGTTTCTCAATTCAATGCTTTCAGAATGGCTCTGCTCAGCAGTCCTGTTCCTGAGGGCAGCCAGCTCCTCAACTGCCCTTGCCCATGACAACGTCCAATCCTAGTTCATTTCCCCCCATTCTAATCCTGCATGAGAAGTGGCTACCAATTCAGGAGTGATCTCCATTTCCCTGAGATTCTCCTCCAAATCCTACAGAGATTCTGCTCCCCCTTGCTCTGTCCAGCATCATTCTGCCATCTCTCTGGAACGTCCTCCCCTTGAGTCTGGCTTTTTCAGACTGCAGGTTTGAGTCTTGGCTAATTGGGCTTTAACATATGTCTGTGTGTTCTTGTAGATTCATTTCTTTGGTTTAAACACGTGATCTTTCTTATAGACATGGAAGATGTCTTATAGACATGTTTCTTATAGACATGTTGGCCTTAGTACCTTCCTTTGCCTGGTCTCTGCACACTGAATCCTTCCAGGAATCTTCTTCATTTTAGGCCTTGGTTCTAATCCTGCGTGGGGAGTTGTACTGCCATTTTTGAGGTGATAATTATCTCTATTAACTCCACCCATTTCCCTTGGAAATGCCTCATGTGTTAGTCACAGGGAGCTTTGGGACCAGTGAGGTGGTGTAGCCCTTAGGGCAGGGCAAGGTCTCTAACCCAGGGCTGCATAACTGTGAGAGGAGCTGAGCCTTGGTCCCAGTCTCCATGACACAGGACTTGGGGGCAGGAGGGTAGACTGGAGGAGGGGCATAACCCTGTTTGCTGGAGTACAGTCTGTGTGCACCAGTTAAAGGATGCTCCGTGCTTTGGCAACCTGGCAAGAGTCACTACGGACACAAGTTACTATTGTTGTCACAGATACAGTCACTAATACTCTGCCCTATCTGTCTTTCTCTCCTGTGTGACACACAACAGGAGTGATCCATTTCACAGCTGAGGAAAGCACAGAGAGGTTGTATGGCTTGCTCACAGTGGTAACAGAGTACAGCATTGAAACCAAAGTCCCTTGACCCCAGTGAAGGGCCAACCCAATGTTTCATATTCAGAGAGAAGAATACTGAACAGTGAGTGTCGGGGGATCAGTCTGATCCTGGGGGTTCAAGCTGTCTCCATGGATGGATCTGGAAAACGGAACTTGGTTCTCATTTCCGTAGTATAACCCAGAATCTATCTACTAACCCCGCTTCCAGAAACCACCCAGCCCAAGCAGGAGAATGCGATGACCTGGGCTCCGGTTATATAGCCGCAGGCTGGGCTGCGACCAGGGGTCTGGGTGGGAAGGGCAGAGGGGGGCCCTGCCTCTGCCCTGGCCTTCCTGGGTGAGTGTGGGCACAGGAATGCAGACAGGCCACTTGGAGCCCGGCAGGGTGAGTCCCTGCTTTGAAGCCAGTGTGGAGCAGACAAGCTCAAACCAGTCTGTGGCTCGGCCTGCACTTCAGAGTGGGGTGGAGGCTGCATTCCCCCGCCCTGCGCCTGGCTGTCCCAGTGGAAGAAAGAGAGTGGATAAGACAGTGGGTGGGACAGGTGGGCACTTGGAGGAGAGAGCTAAGGAGTGGAGGCTGCCCTTGACTATCTATTTAATGTCTGTCCCGTCCTTTGCTGGACTGAACGCCCCCTAAGCATATTGTAATTCTACTCACTGTAATAGCTTCAGAGTTGTGTGTGAGCCGATGAGATTCAATTTAATTCCATTTTATTGAGGACCTGACACTCAGACTCAGGAAAGATCTGCAAGGCACATGCCATAGTCTGCCGTGGTCCACCTTCATTTTAAACTCTTAACTAATTTGTTTAGTTTCCACAAACTTCATGCTAGCACCTGGCACTCCAGAACTCAAGTTGTCACACTGGAATATGAGGATTAGATGTGTTCGTATGTATTGAACAGTACAGGACTGGCACATAGTAGGTACTCAATAAACATTCATTAGACATCTACATTAACAAAGAGACTTTTCGATAAAGAAGTTAAGTGACTCCCTTTATAGCTGAGAAACACAATATTTCCTCAAATCACATAAGTAGTAGGAGCTAGAACCAAGATTCGGATCCAGGCCTGGAAATGTGAATTTGGATCTCACCCCAAGTTCCCAGTCAGCTATGCTGGCTGTGTGGGGAGCTCAAAGAGGAAGAGACCTGGTTTTCCTACAAGGAATAGGCAGAACCTTGATAAGAAAAAGGGAGACACAGCTGGGTACAGTAGCACATACCTATAATTTCAGTACTCTGGGAGGCTGAGGCAGGACAATTGCAAGTTCAAACCCCAACTTGGGTTTGGGTGTTTGCCCCCGGGTGCAGCAAGCTTTCCTCCGTATTACAACGTCCACTTGATGGGGAGCTCAGATAGGAGGTGACTGCAGTAGCAGGGAGGTCATAAGGTGGTGGCTGAGGGTAGAGAAAGAGACTTTTCCAAGCTAAGCAATGACTGAGCCTCTCTCTGGGGCTCGGCTCTCTCTGAAAGCATCACGGCAGGCAAGGCGTGCTGGGCGCCAGTCTGACCGGAGCACCCATGAGGTCAGTGGTTTGGAAGGGTCAGTCACAAGAGAGGTCAGGGTGGAGCCACACGGAGTATTGAATCCAACCCAGAGTCTCCATAGATGTGGTGAGAATCAAGAACAGCCTGGGCGGAGGTCAGGAGAACTGGGTTCTAATCCTGGAAGCAGCACTTGGGGAGACTTTGGATCAGGCACTTAACTCCTTGGAGCCTCGGTTTTACCACCTGCAAAATGCAATTCCAAATTTCAACTTCCGTGTCCTGAGGCCCCAGGATTGTGACTGTAGACAATCTTGTCTGCAGAAAAATGCTGGGCTGCAGAAAGAGATTGCCATCCAAGAGCGTAGTGGCAGTGGGCAGGCCAGTAGGGGGACAGGGATCTTTCCTCACTCAGGACTGGACAGACACAGTCACAGAGCAATGTCTTGTATCCTTGTTTGTCACCCACCATTCCTCCTTGTTTATCAATTCTGATCATCGCTTCTGATTAACGCACCTTTCATTTATTAAGCTCCCACCCTCTTTAAGTCACTGTGCTGAGAAATTCTCAGCCCAATTCTCTAAATCCTTTCTCCTTTGTTGTTTTTCTCCTTTGTTGAATATCCAAAAAGGAAGTCAGATGAATCCATTGTGCTGTCTTGGCAAAAAGTGAATTACCTACAGTCAAATACTGAGTTGGATTAAAATGCTTCTTTTACATTTTCCTTAGCCCTATTTCCCTTCTCCACAGAATTCACCATCTGTGGCACATTTGTGTTCTAAATTGTGGGTGTAGCTCAGCAGATTCAGTTGTTTTAAAAAAATGAAAAAAATGCTCAGTAGTTTTCTCTGCTGGTAAAATGTGGCACATTTTACATGCTGCGGAGGAGGAAGTCTACACTATGCGCTGGCCGACACGATGGCTTGTGAACTTACTTTTCACAGAAAATGCATTAGTGGGGCCGGGTATTTTCATTTATTTGTGCCAAAGACTCTAAAGAAAAATTAAAACTCCAGTGTGTGTTCCATTCTTACAAATGAAACTGACCACAAAATATCTAGATGTGCTAGTTCTATGTCGTCACTTAAGTCAACACCATTCTTAGTCATCTTTGGGGGACGTGTGTCCTTACAGATATGCTTGCTGGGGACTTCCACACCTTTGGCTGACTGTCTTTTCCCTGTGCACAGGTGGCAACCTGAACACATTGGAAAGGCTGTAGGTCACTCTGGAGGAGGAGGAGGTCCTAGATAGGAAGCCAGGTCCATGATTCAGGAAAACAGAGAAGGAGATAGAAAGATTGAACTCTGAGGGGTGATGGAGGGATGGAAAGAGAGGCATCCACAGAAATGCCTAGAGGAAGGTAAAAAAAGACATTGCCCTGGGCCCAGATAGGAGAATTTTTTACTTTATTAAAAATGAAATTTACCCTAAGGGAACATTCTAAACACTCTTGATTTTTTCCCATCATTTTAGCCGAATCGTATATGGCTAATTTATTTGTTATGTTCTCTGCTCCCTGAGGGTGGGGACTGGAAGGAGATGCGAGAAAAGCTGGGTTCTCCCGAGGGCAGCCAGGTGTTTGGACAAATGGCTCATGAGTAAAGCCACTCCTCATTCCTCTGTGGTAGGAATTCACTCAATATGCACAAGAACATATCATCAAATGTGCACTTACTAAACTATGAGAAGCCAGACACTATGCTAGGAGCTGGGGGGTGGAGGCAGGGCAGAGAATAGTGAGCCCAGATCCCCCAGCTGTCTATGGCAAAGTTGCAATGCAATAGCTAGGACTCCTGCCAACCAAGTTGAGGCAGCAGATTAGGGTGTGGCAAACTGGCTGGGTAAGTGGGCATGACCTGTTGATCACAGAGCAATCACACATGTGCAGAACATTTGCCCAAAGACCTGCACTTGAAACCCATTAGGGAGTCCTGTCTTCATTCTTCTTGAGAAAACTCGAGCAGGTTTTTGATAGGATGCCCTAGACCTGGCATCAGCCTGAGGGGTGGGGGGTACAAGAGCCACTGAGCTCTTGGCTATTGTGTGGTCTCTTTCACAGTCGTCTGCTCTCACCCTGTAGAGTGTATTTCCTTCCCTACTTTTAATTGGCTCTGCAGAACATACATATTTTCCTACCTTTCATAAATGTAAAACCTCACTGCCTTTTGTGCTTGTCTTGACTAATTTTTTGCTCAGGACAAAAGGAACCTAGAAACCATCTCTAGAAGGAGACTCCAGCACCCTAAAATCTCTTAGCGTATTTTTGCAAAGCCAGCCAGGAGCAACTAAGCACTGCCTATTTCGGCACTGTTTTGTTTCTCTCTCTTAAATCTGTGGCTGAGAAGGGTTTTTTCCTTCCTACTCTCTCTTCTGTAGGAAAGCCCCAATCCTGCCTCGCCTAGAACAGGTTTTCATCCTTCGGAGGGCTCAAATCTTCTTTGGTTTTCGGGGAAAGGCAGGGAACTAGAGGGTGGCAAAAATTAATGCAAGCTGGAACTCATGAAGCTTTCTCATGGTGCCGGAAGCGTTTCCCAGTGTGTCCCACCATGTGGGACAGAGGAGGAGACACACATGGCTTCTGTGTTTTTCCCAGCCAGTAAGAGGTCAACAGGTCTGCCTCAAGTTCATCTACCCTTTTCTTTCTTCTCTTTCCAGTTTTTGGTCACTCCAATTGTGCGTACAAGTCAGTAAAGAGCTGCCAGAGAGCCTGTTATTAACCCAGTTGCAGAATAGATTGTTCAAATTCCACGTGTATGATCTACAGTTTAGTACGTACTTTTGTCCTCATGTTTTTGTGCTCTGTGGTTCTTTGCTCAACTTTCTCACTCTTTTTGGAAAAGTAGCTATTGGTAACTTGATCTCCTGCTTGAGTAACCACCTACTCCAGGTTACCCCTTTTTGTGCTCAAATTCTCATCTGTGCTCTTCTCCCAGATTGCCTTAGTTGGTCACTTTCTCAGGGCCTTGTTTTACCCAAGTCCACCTTTCTACTGTATTTGGTGGCCATTTTGGTTCATCATGTGAGACAGTCACATGGGTCTGCTGTATTGGGTGGCCATTTTGGTTCATCCTTTGATTAATCCTGTAGGCCAGGCACATGGATTCCACTATGTTTGTTGGTCATTTTAGTTGGTTGTGTGGGTTGATCACATGGTTCTGCCATGCTTGTTCACCATGTTCTTCTTTTTCTTTTTTTTCTTTTAAACTGGGCTTATGATCACCAGGAAATCTCACTCGTGTAGATAAGAGTTAAGCCTCTGATTTTAGGGAACAGATGGGCTTCCTGTCCTCTTCTCTTCTGAATTGAGTTAGATCCTTTCCCTGATTATTTTCTCTAACAGAAAAATAAATAGTTTAGAAACATATGCCTAACAGTCTGAGCAGAACAAAGGAACAGCCAATGAGGTTCAGCTCAAGTGTCTGTGAGTATATAAAAGCAGAGCTATCCTTGTAGCTCTCTTTTAGTATCCTTTTTTAAAATTCTTTTTTAAATAGTTTTTTTTTTTTTAATCTCTACTGCTTTAAACAAAGTACCAGAGTTTTATTATCAGGGTAAATTCAAGGGATATTGTTTCTCAGGTGGCTAACTGATCTAAGGGAACCCTCCCAGAGGGCTTCATCTTGGTCTCTTAAGGGTTTACTATGTCTAAGAGACACCTGGAAAGGGCTCCACACTTATTTCCTGGGCTCAAGTGGCTAAGGAGGCCCCTCAAGGAGCTCTACCCTGATCTCTTGGGGGATCCTAAGGGAGCACCTGGGAGGCTTCACCTTTCTAGAGAGTCAGTGAACTATGATCTAAGGGATCCCCTTGGAGGGGAGCTCCACCCTGATTCTCAAACAGCTAAGGAAGTCCCTGGTTGAGGAGCTCCACCCTGATCTCATGGGACTTTCCAAGGAGCCCCTGGAGGGCTTCTCTCTATGGAGTTAGTAGGTCACAGCATGGGGAGTGCTAAGGCTAAGAGAGCCCCCAGAGGGCTCCACTATTATTGTAAGGCATCAGTGCCAGTGCCAGAGCTTAGAGCAGAGATGTCTGCTTAGTAAGTACTTAAATCTCACAAGGGTAGCTTTGTGAACTCAGTGGGGTTCCTCCTTCTGCGCTGGACACCATTGTAAAGACATCAGACCCAAGTTGCCTCTTCATAGGCTCCAAGATGAACCATGGGAAACACCATGAACAGCACCCCCATAGATCCCACTAACCTCACACGAGGCCATGTCCTGGATCAGCGGGAACAGTTTGACCCTGCCAGTTTTAAAAAGGAATGATTTTGCTATTATTGCAATATATTTTGAGTCTAGTATGAGCTAGGAGACAGCAAGAGATGGCTACAGAATGGTAGTTTAGATTATGACACCATTTTTCAGTTAAATTGTTTCTGCATAAAGCATAGAAGTTGGAGTGAAATCCCTTATGTTCAGGCTGTTATGGCTCTTTATCTCTGGAAAAGCCTCCAAACTATGGTATTTAGAGTGGCCCCTGAGGATGAGAGGGGTATCTTTCATGATCCTGTTTTTGAATCCCCACCCATTTCTTGTGGATATGGGTCCCTCCATCTGTTTAATGAAGATAACCACACTGGGAGGTCTCCTTGACCTTCCTCTTTTAATCCTCTGGCTGGTAAATCAGTCTCTGTTTATTCAAGTGAGCCAGGAACCACACCAGAGTTTCGCGCCCCAGAGGAACTCAGCTCCTCAGACAGCTTTAAGCTACACAGGAAGTACTCGAACTGGTGCCTCTTACTCCTCTAATTCTCAACTCATCCCCTGCCCCTGAGAGAGATCATGGGAGCAGAGGGGACGATGTGAGTCCGGGTCCCTATTTCAGTTGAAGATACCCAACAATGCAAAGAAAGGCCAGGCTGACTTCCAGAGGATCCTAGTAGGTTTGCAGATGGGGTTTAAATTTTGACTCTCACTTTTGACCCACTGTGGTAAATATCCAATTCATCTTGGCCATTTGCTGTACCCCAGATGAAAAACAGAAACCTGGAAGAGGCTAAGAGCCCTACAGATGAATAGTATACTTTAAAAGGCAAAGAAACCACACCACCCCAGAGTGGTTTTATCTCTCCAACAGAACCAAACTGGGACTATAATCTAGTGATGGGCTGAAAATGATGTCTGACATGATAGCTGCTCTTATCGTGGGAACGAAAAGGTGCATTAGCAATTATGCTAAGGCGAGAGGGGTCATACAGGGCAAAGAGGCAAATTCAGCTCTCTTCCATAGCTGATTAGAAGAAACCTCTCGTAAATATACAAACACAGATCTAGCTCTGCACTTGGAACCAGTCAGAGAGTCCTATCTTCAGTCTTCTCACAGGGGCTTAACTAGGTTTTCGACAGAACAGCCCAGACCTAACATCCGCCTGAAGAGTGGGAGGTACAAAAATGGCCTCCACTGAGCTCTCGGCCACTAATGGGCTCTAGGGAGCACACATCTTTTCCTGCCTTTAATAAATGTAAAACCTCCCTACCTGTGCCCTTATCTTGACCAAGTCTTTACTGAGGACAGTAGGACCCTAGAAACCACCTCTAGAAGGAGATTCTAGCATCCCAAAACCCAGTAATGATGTCATCTGTGGCTGAACTTGGGTAAGGAAATGCGAGCTCAGAAGAGTCTTCCATTTCATGCTTCCTGCCTTTTCTTATTTGGGGGGTTTGCCTTTCTTATAACTTTCTATAAAATCCTTCGGAAATAACCGCAGCCTCAGCCCAGCTAAACGCAGGAAGAAACAGGTAGAGTCTGTACTGCGCCTGATAGGGGCCCCTGGAGGGCCGATTGGAGGTCAGACATGGGGTGATGGTAGCACTCCGGCAGAACAGCGGAGAGGTCAGATGAGAAGTTGAGACTACTCACTTTGCCAGCCTGGGTCATTCTTTCTCTGTGCTGCCTGGGTTTACAACTCTCTCCTCTGGATGCTTGGTCCAACAGTGGCCAGCAGCCCAGGGGTCTGGAACAGGCGTATGGGAATAACGAGTGGGCTCCCCTGTCTTCGGAGGGTCGTCCCTCTCCCAGGGAACACAGGCGCTCATCTTCCCTCTGGACGGGGAGTGTCCCCTGACTCACGTGGTACCTAGCCCAGTCTGCCTACCCCTGCATTTCTTCTCCCTGGCAGACTTCCTCCTCTTGCAAGCAGCTTGCCTTGTCCCCTCCTCATATGCAGCCCTCCAGCGTCGGGCCCAGGAAACTGTCAGCCTTCTGGAATCCTGTGGGAACCATGAGGGCACCCACGTGGCACCCAGTCATGGCCCGGCTTTCGGAGGCCCTGCTTGTCCCTTCTACCCCTCAGGCACTCGGTCTCCCGGACCTTCCCTTCCTTGGCCAGGGACAGAATGACATGAACTTGTCCTTGTTAGCTGCTTCTGTGCTTCCTTCTCCTGTCCCTGGGGCCCGTTCTCTTTCTGCCAGCCCCAAGGGCCAGCCTGGCTGGGTCCCCATGCTGTGCACAAGGCAGCTGAAGCAAAGGCAGCACAGAGGCTGGCACCCAAGGGGCGGAGAAGGTGCGATTCTTTCTGCGTGACATAATTTTTAATGGTGTGAGCGACACAGAAGGACTGAGAACTTCCCACTGCAGCCCGTGCCTGACCTTGTTCTCAACAGCTGTCCTGTCTATGACTTTAGCCCTAAATCTCCTCTCCGCCCCTCTTGCTAAAATCCAAATTGCCAAACAACTGCTAAAGCAACTCTTCCTGAGTGAAGCTAAAGTGCTTGTCAAGTTAGAGGAGAATAAAGGCTCGTGCTGATGAGGCTCTGGTGGATTTTCTCCCACAATGGACTCTGCTGGTCTTTTGGGTGCAGCACTGCTGTAGGGCCACCTCCCTTGTGATAAGATGGCCCAATCGCAAGATATATATGGGGGAGGTGGGAGTGAGCAGAGAGGGAGGGAAGACCATCCTGAGCTTTGGCTGGGAGGGGGTCCACAGCCTTCAGGGAGGGTGGGCCTTTTCTTTTTTCCTGATGGTGAGCAAATCCTGGAGTGCTCTGCCTCTGAGCTATGCAACTCCTCCCCCTTTTAAATGTTGAGACAGAGTCTCACTCAGTTGCCCAGGCTGGCCTCAAATTTGTGGTCCTTTTGCCTCAGCTTCCCAAGTAGCTAAGATCTCAGATGTGTGTGTCACCACGGCCAGGTGATTCTTAACTACCTCCAAGGCCGTGAGGGAAGCAGAGTCTGTACCTGGTGTGGGGCTCTTGGAGGCCACATGCTCACCTTGTCTTGGCCCCACCTCGTTCAGAGCCAAGTACAAATTTGCTGGGTGTGGAGAAGGGTTTATCAGAGGGCATTAACAGAAGCTCGATAAGAGGTCAGGGTCCAAATAGCACCCCAGTCTACAACCACCTTGGGGTAGGATGGGGTCCCTTCCTCACCACGGTTTCCTGCCCTTGCTTCTCCCAAAGGGAATCCAAGCTTATTTGGAGAGAGAAAGAGTCTGCTGAGACCAGGGTCCTCGAAAAAGTCTTCTTGCCTCCCGAACTAAGCCTCAGCCCTTTACCCCTCACTGCCAGGACCTTTGCAGAGGTGGGAGCTGCCCAGAATGAAGGCTTCATTTGGTGGCTTCTGAATGCGGGGGCCGCAGGGAAAAGGGAAGGACAGCTCTGGGTAAGAGAAACCCCAGGACAGGCTGATGTGATACATCTGCTTGGGACTCCCTGTCTCGGGACAAGGGATTTTTATTCCTTTTCACCTCCCACATCGGAATGCTCTTTGAGGGCAAACTCTGCATCTCCCCCTTGCCTGAGAGTTCCCCTTTCTCCACTCACAGCCTGAGTACAACACACCCCGTTCCTGAAATGTTTGCTAAACACTGACTGTAGCCGCACCTCTCCCAAGGATAGTGTTTGAATGTGAAGGAGATTTTAGGTCAGCAAAGGAAGGAGAGGGAGAAGAAAAGGTGGAGAAAGGGGCAACTCCCAACTCAGGCTCTTCTCTTTCTCTCTCTCTTTCTCTCTCTCTCTCTGTCTCTCTGTGTTGCAGAGAACTCCTTTCATATATTAATTAAGCACGTATTTAATGAGTGCTTGCTATATGCCAAGAATTCTGCAAGATGGACAAAGTCCTTGCTGTGACACACTTCACCTTTTGGTAAAGGAAAGAGAAAATAAATCAAATAAGCAAATCAATGAAAGAGAGATTAGATAGTGGTGAGTGCTATGTAGAGAAGTAAAATGAAACAAGGTTAAAAATTCAGTTCCTCTATCACACTGGCCATATTTTAACTGCTTGACAGCTCCCTGGGTGAGTGGACCCTCGCCTGGGCTGAATAGATGCAGCCCACTGTTATTAGTGCAGAAAGTTCCATTGGACAACTCTGCTCTCAAGATCGTGGGGTTAGGAAGGTTTTCAATGATTTTTTGGGGGGTGGTTAACATTCTTGTGTGGTTTGCTTATTTTAATTTTTTAATGTGAGAGATACTAGACATAGCAATGACCATGAAGAGATTGAAGGTGCAGATTTCTCCATACACTTATCTTTCTTTAGCTCGGTGGATGTCAACATCTCCAGAGACCCACCCAGGACCCCAGCTCATGGTCAGCTGTCACCTACACTCAGTGCTCATGGTCAGCTGTCACCTACACTCAGTGCTCATGGTCAGCTGTCACCTACACTCCAGTTACCATGTCTCTGTCTCTTTCTGGAGCTATAACCTCAGTCTGTCTATCCCGGGAGTCTCACAGCAACCTCAAACTCAATTATGTCCAAAACTGTGAATTCCGTCCACCTGTCCAGGCCAACAAGATGGATGTCATTTTGAACTCCTCTTTGTCCCTCACTCTTTACATTCTATCAGCCTCTAAACTGCCAGTTAGCTTCGTGAACATGTTTAGAGTCGGTACACCCACCCCATCTTCACTGGACTATTGGACACACCTGTGGAACAGCTAACAGCATCCTCAGACCCACCCCTGGCAAGGCTGGCTCTCTGCCAAGGGAAGGCTCCCTTTAAACTGGAGGTAGCTTGTGACATAGCTCTTCCTGGCAATGAGACCTAAGAAAAGGTGTCAGAAAGTTTCTCGGAAAGACTTTGCTTTCTGATAAAAAGTGGGGAGAGGCGAGATACAATTTCCACTCTTTCTTTCCATTCTTCATTCTTGAATATTGACAACAAGACTGGTGCCACCATCTTGCAGTCGCTGAGGGAAAAGCAGAGAGAATCCCACTGCCTCTGGCCCTGATCAGTGTCAATGGCCATCTGCCCTCCTTGTGGAAGAAAATAAACTCCCTTGTATTTAAACTACACAGTATTTTGTTCCTTGCAGCCAAATGCATCCCTGGCTGGTAAAATCTCTGACCTGGTTTCCCTTATTCTCTGCCCTGACCAGAGCCTTTGTAAAATGCAATTCAGTCCTGGTACTCTCCTACTTTAACCCACCACTGGCTCTTAGCCACCTGCAGAACAGCACAGCATGCGAATCTTCCACAGTCTGCCCTGCCTGCTTCTCTGGCCTCCTTCTTTGGTGCTCTCATTACAGACAGTTCTCCAAACATACTGTGCTCTTCCATGTTTTCTTGGCTCAAGCTGTTTCCTCTGTCTGGAACAGCTTTTCTCCAGGCTTTCCTTGTCTTCTCTTAGATCTTCACCCTCTATGGCTCTGTATCCTTACTGTCTTTATTATAACCACATGTCACTGCCTCTTTCACTGGGCTGTGAGCTCCGCCGTGATCTGGATCTGTCTTATTCATCTGCGCTTTTCCACTACTGGGTTGATGGTTGTAAATCAGAAAACTGTGAATGAATGAGTGAACGAACAAATGAATGAAGAGTCCATCAAACCAGAGAAGGACCTGGACTCTTACCTCTAGTTTATTCTTACATCCCCATCAACTCTTGGAAACTCATTTTCCTCATATATAAAACAGGTAATTCTACCTTTGTTCAGGGCTGTTTGAAATGTCCATTAAGTTATTTGTGTGTTTCTACAGCACTGGTCTTGGTGACAGCCAACCAAGTTCAAGTCCATAAATCTACTTATTACTAATTTATGAACTTGAGCAAGTTAGGGAAATTCTGTGAGCTTGAATGTGTGTGTGTGTGTGTGTGTGTGTGTGTGTGTGTGTGTGTGTGTTATGAAGATTAAAGGAGATACTAGATGCGGCAATTCGTAGCTCACAACAGGGGCTCAGTAAATGGTGAGTGGAAGTGGACGGGGGAGAGGCGCAGTTCCTGGAGAAGAGCTGGCTTCTCAATGCTGCTGGGAGGCTAGACCAAAGCCTGCCTCCTTTCACTGTACAGATGGTAGCTGTCATGCCAGCAACTTCATCCAGAGCTGCTCTGGGCCTCTGTCCCTGGACCGGAGAAGAAATAGAATTACTAACACATGCACACCAAAAAGATCTCCATAAATATGTATCTCATGCAAGTCTCCAAACAACGCTGTGATACCAGTTCTCCAGCATGAATGTAATCATTATGTACTGAAAACATGCACTAATAAAATGAAAATTTAAAAACTGTGGGAACCAGAAAAGGTATCAGAGCTATCAGGAGACTTGCTCCAAGGCACACAAGTGTCACAGGGAGGGAGAACCAAGTGTGGCAGCTTCCTGCTCTGTAATCTTTGGGTCTTCCCCTCTTGCAGAACTGGGGGACAAGACTTGAAGGTTGAGTTCCTAAAGAGTGAGGGAGTTTGCTCGTGGTGCATCCATGCTACCAGAAGTGAGAGGAGGGATCCTAGAGGTAGAGGCAATTTCTCCAGCCAGAAGTTGAGCAGGAAGCTAAAGAGTCTGTGTTTCCCTGAAAATAAGACCTACCTGGAAAATAAGTGCTGGTCGTTACCATGGGGACGGTCAGTGTCATGTAGAAGATTAGACCTGCCTATTCTCTTGCTACTCTGAAATGGTGGCTACTCTGAAATGGCCACAGGTAACACTGGCATTTTTGATCTCTAGTTTTCAAGGCTGATTATTTCCCAGTTAGGTCTTATTTTTGGGGAAATGCACCAGAAGTCTTGCTCTTCTAAAAGCCTCAAGCCTCAAGCCCCAAGCCTCATTCAGCTGCCAGCCCCATTTCTAAGATGAGCCCCAGAAAAGGAACTATGCCCAGAGGTGGGGTAGGCTGCCTGGCCTTATGCACTTAAGGCCCCCACCCAGAAAGTTCTCTCCTGTTTGTGTGTCTGCCAGGCCCTGCCCTGCCAATCTGCCAAATTCCTACCATGCAGCCACTCATAAGCTAAGCTCAATAGTGGGGTGGTGAGTCCAGACACCATTAAAAGTGCATATCAGGTGCTGATAGGACAGGCAAGCAGAGCTGAGCAATCACGGTAGTGGTCTCTTAAGCCTCAGACATCTACAGAGGCTGGACAATGTTGGCCTCATTGAGAAGATGATAGAGAAAGCACAGTTTTAAGGCATTCATTTAACAGCCAGAGCTCCAGGTCTGACACCACTTGTTAGCTGTGTGATTTGGAGAAAGTCTCTTAATCTCTTTATGCCTTAGTTCCCTATCCTATAAAATGGCAATAATATTAGGGTTGTTATGAGGATTAAATGGAACACGTGTTAGTCAGTTTTCCATTACTATAACAAATACCTTAGATAATCAATTTATACAGAGAAAAGGGTTGTTCTGCTTAGTTTTGGAGGTTCTGGTCTGTGATTGAACAGACCATTTGATGGGACTGGCAGGTGGTAAAGATGGGAAATGTGTAGTGGAGCAAAACTGTCCACATCACAGCCAAGAAACAAAAGACAGCAAGGAGTGGGCTGAGGTCGCACAGTCCCCTTTGAAGGCACACCTTCCATGACCTAATATCTCCCTGGAGGCCTCACTTCTTCAAGTTTCCATAACTTCCCACAGAGCCACCCTGAGGACCAAGTCTTAACACGTGGGCCTCCAGAGGACATTTAAAATTCAAATTATACCACGTAGGGAAAATCGCACAGCCCTGTGTCTCGTATACATTAACTGCAGGAAATGCTACTTAGAGTTACAATTCTCAGGATGGGAACCTACATCTGATTGCAGAACGTGTCCTTGTAACCTATACGGTTCTGTCTCCAGGCACCAAAGCATGGTCTTGCTGAGTTGGGATGAACAGGTTTTTCCATCTCTGGTTAGGAGTTTCCCCTGGCTCAGTCCCAGGCCCTGGTAGAGACAAGGTCTAAATATTTGCATACTAAGCCTAATGAACAAGAGGACTACTAGGACTACCTGGTTGCCTGTCACCTGCCAGGTCCCAATACAAATTGGGCATACTCAAAAAAATTGAGGCTTGGTGACTCAGAGGTGTCCTGCGCTTTGTTTGAGCTACAGGAATGGTGGTCCTTGGTGGCACCCCAGTCACTGGTTCATTCATTCAGTGAGTGTTTGCTGAGGGCTTACTGCTGTGCATTGTGCAATATACATAGTATACAATGAGACACGGTCTCTAATCCTGTGCTGTTTAGTTTTTGAAGAAGCAGACACTCCTGAAAATGTTATGAGCAAAGCTCTTTGAGGAAGAGATGAATTCCACGGACTGGAGGAGTCCTTATAGCTCAAAAAGGGAGGGGCAGGAGGCTGCAGGATGGACCATGACTGTCTGTGCTGGAGTTTGAACAGATTGGAATTCATGTTTTTAAGATTTTGATCTGTGTCCTAAAAGCAGTCTAGAAATAAAGTCATGATTACTTTAGCTTCCTATTTTGAAAGGAAATAATTTATTTAATTTCTAATTTTGTAATAATTTTCAGCTGAAAAAAGTTGTGCAACTAATATGAGGTTCCCATGATCTTTAGCCAGCTTTGCCACATGCTAACAATCTTACATGACACACTGCTATGAATATCAAATTGGAATGGCACTTTCTGGTCAAGATCTAACCAGGATTCTACTTTGCACTTATTTGTCTTGTCCCTGTTGCCTCCTCCAATGAGTGATTATCCCTCAAGGCTTTTTCAGTCCTTCGAACTACATTTGTCTTAAAGAGTACTGGCCAGTCATTCTGTGGAATATCTCTCAATTTGTGTCTCTCCGATGTTTCCTCCTGTTTAAGGTCAGGCTGTGTGTTTTTGGTGAGGACACTGCAGAAGTGATTTCATGTCCTCTTCATCATAGTACAGGGTGATGAGGCTGATATGTGTCATAATTGGCGGTGTTAATTTTGGTAATGATCACTTGGTTAAACTTGTGTCTGCCGGATTTTCCATTGCAAAAATACTATTTTCCCCTTTGTAATGAATAAGGTTTCACTTCCTGATGCTATGAGACTCATTCTATTTTCTTCCATTAATTTCAGTATTAATAATGTTGCCTGCCAAAACTATTATTGTGGTGTTTGTCAAAATGTGATTTTTCTACCTTTGTCATTTATTTTACCTTTACTTATTGGAATAGTACTGTGAGGAATAACTAACTCTTCTTCCTGATTTAAGTATTTGTTATTTATTTTTATCAGTATGGAATCATGGAGAGCTGTTTTTGTTCCAAGGAGTATAATCCAGAACTGCCTTTTACTTTGTTGTTCAACTTCTCTGAGAGGCCAAGAGAACTTTGTGTTTGCTTTTATGTCTCTTTGGCATGTTGCCGTCATATTTTGAATATTTCCTTTCTTTTTGGTACTACAAGATATTTCAGATCCATCTTATCTTTTTTCTGCTCTGGTCCTGGAAATCTCCAAAGACTTCTAATGTCTTTTTGTTAAAAATGGCGTTTAAAAACCAAAGTCTAGGTGGTACTCCCTGGGCATCTTGGGGAACAGAGCTAGGAAAGATAGGCACAGATACGTAACCTTGTATCTGTGTTCTATCTATCTATCTACCTAACTATCATCTATCTATATATCAATCTATCTACCTATCTATCTATCTCATATCAATTCATATAGAATTCAAATTCCAATGCAGTATTGCAGGGCTCATTTAGTTTCCATTTTGAGTTTATAACTCCCTTCCCCAATAATAAGAAATCTAGCTTCTTTATTCATAACATAGTTACTTATTTGTTCACTCTTGTAATATACATAAAATCGTTTTAGAATCGTTAACCCGTAAAATGTAAAAACACATTTACCAAATAGAATCTGCGCTTTTTGTTTTACCCAGCTTTTTCTGTGCTTTTTATATTCCCCAAATATATACTTTTATTTTTTTTTATTTTTACCAAGAACATGTATTGGTACATTGTATACATAATGATCATAATCAACATGGTTATTTTGTACCTGTACATGATGCATCTTGGTAATATATACTTTTAAAATGATTTAATAGGCTCTTTTCTTCTCCATCTCCTTGGTTTGATGATGGCATTCATTCTTAACACAAGCCAATTTGTTACTGTGTGTATCTTGTTTTGAATTCCCCATCTCCTTAAACACATACTCTGGGTATTTGTTGAGTATTTGTCTGCTTACTTATTTATTTAGTGGCTGTGTGAAGTGTTACTAAGGCTCTCAAGTTTGAACCGTACACACAGGCATACTCAGGGATGTGCACTCTTTTCCCCTTTCTTCCTGCCTCCATCCTTCCTTATTCCCGCTGCTTCCTTGCCCACCCTCTCTAGGTAATTGATCACGTGAGTTTTTGAGTTACTCCTGTATTTCTCTTTGCACAAATGTGCAGAAACATGTGTATTTTCTCAGGTCCCCTCCTTCTTACGTGAGAGGTAATGTCTTACCAATGTGAAATCCTCCTGGTTTCCGGGCAGGTAGGGAAATGGAGATAGGCTGAGCAGTGCGCAGACCACAAACAGACCCCTGCTTTTGCAGTCTGGGGCAGAGAGGCAGTTGGGGAGAGGACAGGCATGAGAGATGCCTGACTTGGTGGACTGACTACTTTGGTGAGCCGTGGAGACACGGCCTGGGCTATTCAGGCATTGGTGACGGGCAGAAGCCAAGGCACTCATGGAAACCTATCACAGTGTCAAGGGATATGACAGGCTCCGTGGGTCTTTTTCTGGGCTGCTGAACCTGCGGTCCCTTTCCAACATGGAGTAGACAGCTGCGGCATAGAGCACAGGGGGCGGTCTGGCAGGAGACGTCCCAGATGGAGAGTCTGGCCTGGTCTTCTGGACACCTAGGTCTGGAAATGAGAGTGCAGTGGCTTGGGGAGGTAGTCCAGCCCCATGAGGAAGGAAGACAAGAGGAGCCACCACAAAACCTGGCAGTGACTTGGAGCTCTTCCTGCAGGAGCCTGGGAACTGAAGACAGTGGCCACTCATGATCCTCCTCCCCAGCTAGCAGTATCAGGACAGGGTGGTCCCTGATTCCTGAGGCGGAGGAGGAACAGGGAAGGTGAAGCTAGAACTGAGCCTGTTTTCAAGTCACCCGAAAATGCCAGTGGCATCATATTTGGGCTAACTGCAGCCAAATAGCACCGCCCTTATCCACTAAGACCTAAGGGACTTCTCCATGTGCAGAGGTGCCCCTGCCTGAAGGGCTGGGTAGAAGAAGCCCTCAGGGAGGAGGTGACTAACCTCTCCCCATGTCCAAGCAGCTGCACAGTTGAGGGACTTAATCTGAAGGAGGCCTTGTGGAGACTGCCTCACAGCTTTGGAAGGGGTCGTGCGGGTCAGGTGAAGGAAGTGAATGCCACAATGGATCTTATGTTGCAGCCCCCTCCCACTGTCAAGCATGCAGCCAAGGAAGGCCAGCTGATTCCAGTGAGTCTCCTCTATTCGCATGTGAGGAATTTTTTTGAAAAGTCTCTTGGGTTAATGCCCAGATTATGAAGGGCCCCAAGTCTGGGTGGAGAAGAGGATTTCTTGCTTGTGCTACAAGTTGGGGGGGAAAAGAGAGGAGAGGAGTATTGGGAGATATTGATGGGATGTATGGGTATGATCAGTCATTTGGCACACCCAGCTCATCTTCAGTAAAAACACAACAAAATACTTGACATCATTTGATTTGCCGTGGGACTCAATCAGAGGCCTGGGCAATAGTGAGTTGAAATAGTGAGGCGACGCGTGGAGATGGGCGGGTTGAGGAGTGCCCAGCAGCACAAACCAATTCAGACAACAGAATTCTGGGGAGGTTGGTGGCGGCAGCCTCTGAACGTGCAAAGAGCACTTAGTTTCAGCCTGAGGACTCTAGGAGCGGGCTGCAGTTGATCCAGTCCTCCCGGGGGCCGCTGACATCAAAGTGCAGATGTATATGATAGTAAGATTAGTAGATACTACTTATTGGGCTGTGTGCTAAGTGCTTTTATTTAGATTATCTTAGTGACTCTATTCTCATTAAAACTGCAAGGGTAAAGTGAGTAACTTACTTTAGAGGACTCCAGGCTGTTATAATTTAAGTTCTTTTTTCCCTCTTTTTAAAAAATAAACAATACCTGTATGTTAGCATATAGTTCCTTGAACCACACAGTAAAGGAAGTTAAAGGAAGCAAAAGAAAAAAACTGGAAAAGGAATTGAGGTGCAGAGATCCTGGACGCCTGACTCCCGAACTTGTGTTCTTGGCCACTCAGTGTTCTCCATCTCTCCCCCATCCTCCCTTCTCTCTCATCTCTCCACACACCCATTCATCTTTCTGGATACATATATGCAGAATATATATTTCAGCAAACACACACACACACACACACACACACACACACACGTAAACAGAACTCCTCTTTAGGTGGGAGGTTGCATTGGAAAACCCAAGTCTCCTTCCAGCACATGGATTCTGCAGAGTGTAGACGATTGTGCATCTTCACACGGTGCTGATCTCCCTAATTAACTGGCGAGCACTTACAGAAAACCTCCAGGAGACCTTCTGGTCCAACTCACCTCTGTCAAGAGTGCAATGAAGGTGCGCTGTCGAGGTGCACCCGGACCAGAGCTTTGTCTGGATACCATTGTGTTTTATATTATCTTGGACTCTGAATCCACAGGAAGAGGGAAATAAGGACAATGATTTAACTAGGTGATAATGAACAAGAAAGAATGGCAGCCAGGAATTGAATGTCATCTGTTTTTACTTCATTTGTGTCCTAGTGTCAGCGGCAGCGATGACAGTGGTGATGACTTCTGCAGTTCATTGGCAGTCCCCGCACCAGAGAGGATTTGGAGGCGTCCCACAATGCACTTCTTGTCTCCTGGTAACTAATTCCTGATTCATTCCAAAAAGATGCCTAGCCTACTTTTTAAAAAATGCTCCAGGAGTTTTGAAAACTTTTCAGCTTCTCTTTCTAATTTCAGCCAGAGTTCTCTCTTGTTACATAAGATTTTTCCCCCTCCATCTTAAAAATAACTATCAAATGGTATATAGTTCCCTGAACCACACAGCACAGTAAAAGGAAGTCAGAAGAAGCATAACGAAATAAACCACACGGCCATGGGCAGAATGAAACTGGCAATCGAGGGGAGTCTGGGTTTGAGGAGTCAGAAGCCGAAGACAGCAGGTTCAGCCTCACCAAGGCATAAACCTGATTCATGGTGGTCCCTTTCTTTTCAAGTTCCAGGAAGTTTGGCGTGGGTGAACTTGAGTCACCTGGAGGGAGTGCCCAAGACTAGTTGTTACTTTGGACTTTCATGTGCAGGAAGCTCTTCTCCTTCTACTTTTTCTTGGTGGAGTTGGGTGAGATTTTTGGCTTCCAATCCTCTCCACATTTGATTCCTTCAACAGCGCTGTCAAAAAGGACAAAGATCCAGAAGATAATACTGTCTTACTGAGTAGCCACACTGTGCCAAGCACTGAGCTTTACATATTTTGTGTCACTTATCCATCCCAACAGTTGTGAAAGGAGAACGATTTTACAAGGAGAACTCTGAGGGTCAACAAGTTAAAGGATTTCCCCAGGGTACCCGTTGCTAAGTGCTGGAATTTGAATTTTAGCCTAGATTTATATGCTCCACAGTCACTCACGTGAGGTAAAGAACCTAGAAGCCTTGTGTCTGCATTCCTCTTTAGGTTCTGATGGGATGGACACGATTCCTCCCGTCCACTCCCTTGTTCCCCACCTCTGCCGGCCTATCAGAGCACAGCTTCGCCTGCCAATGGTGTGACCCTTCTCTGCCCACACAGACAAGAATGGACTCAGAGAGGGCGGGGTTCATCTCACACACTCACACATCCTGTAGACTCTTCAGCCTTCACCTCCAGCTCCGAACCAGAACGTTAGCTAGGTCCTCCCCTCCGGTCTTTTAGCGACCCTTCCTTCCGTGAAAAGAACACTGGTATTTGCACATCTACCGCTCGCAAGACCACGCTTCCCACTGCAGGAAGTGAGAGGCGAGCTGACCCGTCCCCTGACTTCAGTGTGAAAGGGCATATAAGCCTGCCCTGCCACCCTGGAGTCAGAGTGCAGGATTGCTATGGCAGCACACGAGTGGTGACTCAAAGGAATATCTGGCAACGCAGCTGAGGACGCAGATCCCACTGTGCCAGGCTGGGGAGAAGCCAGCTCCTGCATTTGGCAGGTGGTTTGTGCTCAGCAGCAACAAGGCTAGGGCAGGTTATAGCAGAGATCCAAGGTCAAGTGGAAGAACTGTCGCTTTGGCTTCAAAATCGAACAGACGATGTTTACAGTCTTCCACCCAAAATCGTTGAAAAGAGCAGCTGTGATCCCACTATCACCTCCCACCAAACCAGCTCAAGCCAAGTGAAGAGCAATCCTGTGTGGATACAAGAGGACAGACCCGGTTACCTCACCACAAGCGGGTCTAGCATGACATGGTCAGGGAGGTGGGCGTCCTCATTGGGGTCCTCTTGACCCTCTTCAAAATGAGGATTGCTGACTTTGGATTTATTACCTGTTTTTGAATTCCCGAGATCATTCTTAGAACAGAATATACTCTTTAAAGGGCCAGGTCATAGAGAAGCATGTTATCTTACATAACAGGGAAAGGGAGTCTTTCAGATTAAGAGAAGTGGAGACAGGAACACATCACTGGGTTTAAGATGCAGACGGGCAGGTACAGGCTGTGTGGAGCTCTGGCTTGCCTGGGAGAGAAACTTCCTGCCTCCGTGGTGGGGATGTAGCCATGACTGGTGTTCCTGACCAATCGGTGTCAATTCCACAGCCCCACATGCCTACCACGTCTCAGTTGATAGCTGGTTTCCTGCTTCCTTCTCATCAGGGCAATTAATAAATAAAGAAGTAGGTCGTGTCTGAAATATACACATGAAGTGGCTCGCCTAATACAGCATGCTGAATCGGTCCTCTGGAAGTGGCCTCCTTTTTGGGGGGGAGCCTGCAGTAAGACACAGCTTCACCAGTGTGGGCGTCTCCATTGGCCATGACAGACCATGTCTCCTCCAGGGCCAGGAATGTGGCACCAGACTTTTGGGTGTGTGTGTGCAGGAGTGTACATAGAAACTGCCACACCCACACAGCACATGCCTCGGTGGTGAGGAGCTATTTGTCATCCCTACCCTGTCTCATCATTTTCGGTTCACTGAACTGCAGCAGTGATGGGTCCACAGGGACATGGCCCAGAAATGCTTCGAAGAACTGAAGGACACTTTTCCAATAACAGTCGCTTTATCTGCCCCTCACATCTGGATATTCTGAATTCCAACCTAGTCAAAGCCATGAATCAGATCTGTTTCCTAAGGCAAAGAGGGAGTCATGTCTAGCCATGTCTAACCACCAAGCCTGTATTCACAAGCCCACACCACCTACTCATATTACCCTCTTTTGGTGTTTGTTCAAGTTGTGCGGCTTGGTCAGGCAATCTGGGAGGAGAGGTTATTATACAGCCACTTTCTGAATATAAAATACTTTTAAAAATCACAATAATGAATATTACCCTGAGCATTTAATCTTTGATGTTTCAGAAGACACCTTCTGACCTCAAAGGGCCTTAGGGCTGAGTTGTGGACAGCGACTGGCTTTCCAGGTGGACAGTGTGGGCGTGTGGGAGTACCAGTGAAGGACTACAGTGCCAAGTGGCGATGGGAGCCCACGTTTCCATCTCCCCTGTTACTAAATGGCAGGGCAACCCTGATGAGTCGCTTCTCCTCCCCTGCAGGGCCAGACAGGCGCTTTCCCAGGATTCCTCTGAGCTCTGATAGTCTAGGCATCGTGCTTCCACCATGGGAACTGGGGACTTTTGAAAACTACCTGCAAGCGCACGGACAAGGTCTGACACAGCCCTGCAGGCTTCATTAAGCCTCTGGGCCGGGGCTTCCATCTCAGGGACCACTAGCCTTCAAGTTAGCCGATCCAGAGCGAGATAGAGAACAAGCGAGCGGGAAGAACAGAACATCGCTGGGGACTGCAGCAGTTTCTTACTGACTTTATCAAGGCCGGGGACAGGACTCCCCCAGGCAGGCGTGGAGGTGCGAGTGTGGTCATTTATCCTGCCTTCTCAGACCCACAGGAGCGGTTCTGCTATCAGTGAACTGAGAGGTGTAGTCACAGGGATGTGCGATACTGAGAAGGCGGTGGGCGAAGAGATAACAAACCTGCTCCTCTTGGCTCCAGGCCCTGTCCAGGAAGTCTGAACTGAGAGAGCATCCAGCAAAGGGTGAGCCAGCCTCCCTTTACTGCAGGGAGTCTTGGGACCCTCTATGCACAGAATGTGATTTTTAAAAGTAACTCCACATCTGTCGTGTCATTTAACTTTTCTTTTCAGGTCTGGCCACCCCTCCACTCAGTTCTGGGGAAGGCTGAACTTTGTAAGAAAAGCTCCAACAAGAGCAGAACTCTAAGCAGTGATTCCTCATGTTACATAAATAGTGTCAGCGATAGATACAACTCATCACACACACAGACACTCAACGCGCGCACACACACTGTCTCGTATTAAGGTATGTCCATGCAGCCCTCGGTGGCCGACCCAGAATATACACATGTACTTGGATGCAGGTGTCTCCCTGCCCTCACCCCAGAGAGCCAGGGCATCAGAGAAGAGCCCGCCCGCCCAGCCCGAGCTCCGAGGCCGCACAGGCTCCTGCGCGGACCCCGAGAGCCCCTCCCGCGGCTCGGCCTGGTGGCACGGCTACTCCTTCAGCAGGCCTAGCTTCTTCAGGGCCTCTCTCCTGTGTTCCTCAGGGACGCCCTTCGGGGAAATTTTGACGCTGACGCACAGAGGTCGAGGAAGCTTGTCGCGGCTCTGTCCTTGGTAGGACGGACGCTTAGGGCTCTGGCTGTGCTCCAGGTCAGCCAGCTTGCCCACCTGGAGACCTGCGAAGTCCTTCCCGGTGCCCAGGGAGGCAGGGCGTGGCCGGGAGTTACGCAGCACACTGGGCGAGACCTTCTCCCAGACCGAGTCCTTTCCCAGGGAAGTGCTGGTTTTGGGGCAGGGGTCTTTCTCGGCGGCGGAGAGGTAGCTGCTCAGCCCGACGCCCGAACGCTCCAGGGTGTTGGACTTGAAGCTCATCTGCTTCAGGCCGGGGATGCTGCTGTCCTGGAGCGTCAGTCCGGAGTCTGGCTTTGGCTTAGTCAGGGGCCCATTCGCCTTTCGGATCGTGGGGACAGGAATGGGCATGGATCTGTGGGCTGCAGCCTTTCCTGGAGGGGCTTCGTGGGTAGCGGTGCAAACCTCGCCTGGAGAGGACGCCTGAGCTGGAGCTAGAGCTGGAGCCCTCGCTGGGGAAGGTCCCCACACTGGAGCCTTCCCCGCAGCAGGCAGAGCTGCCGGGACGGGAGCCGGAGCCGCTGGCGGGGCTGGGGCCGGGGCTGCAGCAGGGCACTGGCCCTGGGGCGGCTTGCGTCTGAAGGAGCTGGCGGGCTTGCTCAGGTGGAGGCCGGGCTCCTCTTGGTCCTGGGGCAGCCCCAGTTTCTTCAGCGCTTCCCTCCGCGCTCTCCTCTGCTCCTGCAGGGATGAGGAGGCCGGGCCTGCATCTCCGGCCTCGGCGTGGCGGGCCAGCCAGCTCTGCGGCTCGCTGTGGAAGCTGCTGCGGCTGCTCTTCAGGACGATGTTCGGCGGCAGCTTCCGGGGCTTCGGGGCGGTGAGGGGTGCGTCCCCCGACGGGAGGGGGGCGTCCTCGGCTCCAGCGTCCGGTGACACCTGCGCAGGAGGAGGCTGCGGCAGTCCAGGGTCCTGGCCGTCCCTGCGGGACATGGCCTGCGCTCTGCGCGAGGGCGGGCTCTGCCCCGCAGGCGGGCTGTCCTTCGGGGCCTGCTGTGGCCGGGAGTCCCGGAAAGGCTGTGGTGGGGGGACGAGCACCGCGTGCGGGTCCAGGGCCGCGCCCGGGGGGCTGGCTGGTGCCTCCCGGGGCTCGTTGCTCTGGTCGGCCTCCGCTTTCTTGGGCTCTGCTATGTGCCCCTCGGACCCTCGTCCAGAGAAGTGGCCGTTCGTCTGGGTGGCGCTTAGCCTGAGGTTCTGGTTTCTGCCGATGTGGATGTTCCTCGGGAGGCTGTAGGAGCCAGACCTGCGGCCCAGGCCTTGGGCCTCCGGAGGGTAGGACGAGGAGGTCTGGGTGGCTCTCCCGGGCTCTGGTCTTTGTTGGGCAATTGTCCCCCCTGGGTTTCCTGTGAGGACAGGCAAAAAGAGTGCAGGGAGGTGAGAGTCCCCTTGCAGAGGAAGAGCGAATACTTCCAGACCCAGAGCTCCAAAGGATTTGTTTTGTTTTGTTTGCTTTTAAAGGGACAACACTCTTACCTGGATATCATCTAGACCAGCGGTGGGGAACCTAGCACACATGTTGTGTTTTTCTTTCAAGACAAAGGATGCTAATGTATGGGTTGCTTCTTTCTAAACTAAAACCTCAGTGTTCAGGATAAATAAGTGGATTTTGGGTTGCAGTTTCGGCACTCGGTTTCTGAAAGTTTTGCCACCACTGACCTAGACTAATAGATCAATGATAGCAGATTCCTTTAGACTGCAGATCACTCGTCCTGTTGGTTGGGCCTGATTGCTCTACATCTGTGATTCAGGTTCTACAGATGTTTGATTCACCTTCTACAGATGTTCCAGAGTTGGGGAAATTCAGGATGGTTCCCTCTAGCTATCTTGGGGCTCCTGGGAACTGAGCCTTCTTATTTCTACTTTCAATGTCTGTGGGACCTGGACAGTTGTGTAGAAGCACAGTCCCTTGCACCAGAGAGTGATGTGGTGTCTTTCCTTCCAGCAAGCCCAGCAGTGAATCAGTCCCAAGGGGCAGTTTAGCACCATGTCCCCATTTCCTGCTCTATCTCCAGGGAGGGCTTAATGCATTGTCAATAAATATTTGCTAAATGAATGAACAAATAAATGATTGTAGCCCTGATACTACTAGGATTGTCCTCAGGAGTATAGTTGCCCCCACACCCTGGCACAATGTCCATGTACTGTGTCCCCCTTCTGGGCCTGAATATCACTGGCTGTCGACCTTCTCTGACAAGGGCCTTGCGGTGTCACCCACTGCAGCTGATGAGCCCTTTCGCTCTTCCTATCTCCTGCAGCCTCGTTGTCTGGGTGACACAGATTAGCTCCCCAGACCGTCTCAGTGTCTCCAGGGCCAGCCACCCAGGCCTCCCTGCCTCCTTCCTGATCTGCAGGTTCATGGGAGGGTGGGAGCTCTCTCTAAACCCCTCTCCCTCTCAGGCTTCTGCTACTTCCTAGGAAGACAAAAGAGCTGGCTTGTTGGTGGTTCCTCCTTCCCTCCAGGGACAAGTCCAGGAGAGTGGTAAGGAGTGTGGCTCCCATTTCTGCCTGTGACCTTTAGGACAGAGGGCAGGCAAGGTGGCAAGTGGCTAGAATGAGGCACTGATTTTCTTGGTGTTGTTCCCTGAGGCAGACAGTCTTACCGTGGGGAGTCAGCTGGGTGATGGGCAGTGCTCTGAAACCTCGGGGACTTGTCGCTGGTTCTGACTCATCAGTGGACACAACACTGTCAGCCTCCACATCCAAAGAGCCAATGGTCTCCTCCAGGAAGAGCAGACACTCCTTCTCCTCGGCCGACAGGAAGTCGTAGCTGTTATCACTCTGCAGGGAGAAGGAGTCGTGTGAGAGAGAGAGCTCTCTGGAGAAACTGTGGGACCTGAGAACCACCCTGTTGTGGGGAAAGAATGCAGAAGAGCTGGAAACCTTTCCCTGGTGCTACACTTGCAAACCTGTTCCTTCCTGAAACGAGGCACCAGGGAGAGGAGAGACGGTCAGGCTGCAGGTTTGCCAGCACCCAGCTCTGGTGGTGGGGCGGGCAGATGTCATGGGGCCTTTCTTCTGCTCAGTCCTGGGTAGACAGTTTGAGGGGACAGATCAAAGGACCACCCAGGTTCTAATTCCACTTCTGCCTGACCTTTGTCAAGTACTTCACTGTGTGTGTCTCCCACTTAACTCTGAGTTATGTGGAAGACAAAATGATTTCACCTGAAACTTGAATGGTATGACTTTTAACTTTTCAAAGTATTTCTGCATACTCAATCTGGTATGTCAAGGACAGTACGAGGACAAACAGGAAATGCAGCCAACTGCTGGCTGCCAGGCCAATAAGAGCAGCAGCATGACTAGCCACAGAGAAGCTTACAAAATAATTTGCACTTTGAAACACATTCCACGCAGGATTTTTTTCCCCTTTGTATATTTACTTACTTGATGGCATTTGGCTCTGGCTAACATTCAAGTAAGTGTGTATTTCTTAAGCAAATATTAACTTCAGGGAGGAGGGTGGAGAGACTGGTTGGTTTGGTTGGTGGGGAAAGCAAGTTAGTGCTGACTATGAGGCAGATGTTAAAGCAGATCATTCTCATTATGAGAAAGCACGAAGGGGTATTGGAAGGAGATACCGTGATGACCTCTGATGGTTTTGCCCATGCGTCAGGCCAGGAAGAAAAGACCAAAAGGACAAATGAGAACATAAGAAATCTAGCCTCAGTCTTTTCCTGATATTTGGAACACTTTAGAGTGGTCTATTCTCCAGATGCATCCAGCTGGCCAGGGAAGACTGAGATGGCGCTCACGATACCCAGGGGGAGGGGAGGCAGTTGTTAACACTTTTCTGGTTGCCCTTGCCCTTAAAACCTGGCCAATAAATGACTGGGGCCTGCATTTGAAGGGAAGACCCAGATATAGCCCTTGGAGTTACCTGAACAAAAATCTTTATTGCCCTCATCTTCTGAAATAGCCTGGCCCAGGATGAGCCAACTCTAAGTTCCCCTTTGTGGGTCATTCTCTTTGAAAGTCTTAGTCTCTGTCATATTCTGTGTCTAGTGGAATGAGATTATTCAAACTGGCCTCATCCTGTCAGAAACAGGATGCTGTCTCTCTGTTTCCATCCTGAAGGGCCAAAGGAAATTCTGCACAGACCGTCTACATTTTGACTTTGTGTGTGTGTTGCTTTTTCAACTCTATTTTATCTGTCAAAATCCATTAACTATATTAAACATCTTTGGCATTCAGTAGAGACCCTCATAAACCTTACATTTTCAAAAATCTTTACAGAATATAAAACAGTAAAGGTTAAACTCTCGGGGTTATTATGTATGTGCCAAGGATGAACAATGAAGAGATGTTTACTTTTGGATGTAGGGTAGATTTAGTCTTTCACACCAGCCTTAGCAATAACCAAGATTTAAATTCATGCCTAGAAAAATTAGTTTATTACATACCATTCACAGATAAACATACTGACTTTGCATTTCTCAGACTCTGCTCCTAGATGGGCTGTTTCTTTTGTAGAGGAAAGTGCTCAGTGCTTATATCCCTTGCATATTTTCCCCATAAGAACCCTATAAATTGGGTGTCAATATCATCCCCATTTTAAATCCGAGGAGATTGAAGCTTAGACAAATTAAGTAATTTGCTCACGGTTATATGGTTTATAGTAGAATCCTCAGATCTGTTTGGCTCCAGAACTTAGGCTTCTAATTACCCTGCTTGCTTTGATCGTTGGAAAAGACTGAGGTGATGTTGCCCACTGCAGAGAGCTTCAAGAGTCCAGGCACTACAATGTTGTTCTAGTTTCCACCATGACCTCAGATCACAGGCCCACTCTTTTTCCTCAGCTCAACCCCTCAACCTAATGAAAGCTGGAGGGAAAAGTCTTATTGGTCCTACTGTTTTCCTCTCTAAGGCTGTCTTGCCCTGATCTCTATAGAACTAGGTGTGACTCAGAGGCAGAGAACAGCCGGCAGACGAGGAAGAGGAAAGAGAAGATGCAGGGAGTGACGCTGGGAGCATAGCGGGGCAGGCAGGAGTGCAGAGCGGCCAGGCTGCGGGAGGAGAGTACATACAGATCCAGAGCGGGCGGAAGTGGTGCTCGTCATGCTGTCGCAGCTGCCGCTGTGGGTCCCGGATTCTGAGCCAGGCCCTTCTGGCCACAGCTCCCTCTCAGGCATCGCCCGAAGCAAGGTGCGAGGGTGGCGAAAGGGGCTCCCAGAGGGGAAGCGGAGGGAAGCGAAGAGTGTCCCCAGCCGGGCCTGAAAAGAGAAGAATCAAAGCCATGTGTGAGGCAGGCTTCTGCAAGGCTCTGCCCAGGCCTGGGGCAGCACGGTGGCAAAGACGCCAAGCAAGCAGAGAGCTGGAAGGGGACTATGATCAGCCGTGACCTGAACACCGCCCCTGGCCTGCAGGAAGGATGCAGGCTGCTCCAGCACACGGAGAAAGCAGAGTCTCGGAGCACGGAGTCAGTCTAGTTGGAGACGAACTTCCATCGCTTTTCTTAGAACCAGAATGCTTCAGCTACACTTTTCTTAGTATAGACAATAAATATTACGGGGACTGATAGCTTGGGTCTACGTTCAAAACAGCTGAGCCGTTTACAGTTACTTGATTTGAACCAAGCCAGGTGTTCCTCATTAATAGGGTTAATGTAAGGAGCAAACAACAGAACAGTTAGCACAGTTTAGTTGGTAGTAAATACTCAAACACTTAATGAATACCTAAAATTGTTGTTATAATAAGAAAAAGATAAGATACATCTAGGACCAAACTAATTCCCTAAAGCAAGAGAAACAAAAGTTTAGCAAAGAAGGGTTCTGGCTAAATAATAGACTTTAGGCTTGAGAGAAGGGACGGGACCCTTAATGGCACCTAGTCCTTAGAGACCCACCATGAGACTATAATACAATGAAATTCTTCCTGTTGAACACTTTGCACTACTCATGGCCCAGGAACTGTCAGCCGCTATCATAGTCAGCATCTTCATCACCACCACAGCTGCCACTACTATAGCCTTCGTCGGCTCCCTGGCTGAGGGACAGAAGCACGGCACCTGCAGAGACTGCCATGAACCCAGTTTCCCTCCCACCTGGCTGTCATCCCCTCTATTGTTGCTTGTGTCCCAGCAAAGCTCCCTGACCTGTGTCAAGTGAACAAGAGAAATGTCCTGTGTAGCTTCCTCCCAACTCCAAATTCTTAGGGAAAAGAATTCAAATTCTTCGTGACGATGGCAGTATCAGAGGAAGAAGAAAGCTGTGACTGCTTTCTCACTGCAGGTCCCAAGGATTTTCATATGCCTGTTTGTGGGAAAGACTCCACACCACAGCTGAGCAGCCAAGGGCGACTCTTGTAAAATGAAATTCTGAAGAAATTATGATCCCAAGACAGTTTCCAGGTGAAACAGAAGGTTGGGGGACAGCTAGAATAAAATTTTTCTGACTCAGAATCCATATTTTGCCCATAACACCATGCTCTATTTTAACTATCTCCTGTAGTCTCCCAGTACAAGGTAAAATGTCTGGAATCTGGGGACTTGGGTTTTGGATGCCATGGCAGACATCCCTATGGCCTCTGCCGGTAAGTGAGTCCATGCCAACATCAGGTTTGGGCCAGGTGGGGCAAGTCAGCCTCCTGCCCCTGCAGAGCTGGCCAGTATAAGGCCCTGTGAACTCCTCTTCTACTTTGGAGGAGCCCCCTAAGTGGGGCAGAGAGGGAAGGGCAGGTCACTGGGGAAAGAAAAGGAAAGGTCCTAGATGAGCCAGACATGTATGGTTTTCATACAAGTCCAGCACCTCTCAAGAGACAAGGAGGGGACCAGAGCAGCAGAGATAAGAAAGAAGCCCAGTGGGAAATTCACACTGCTGAGACAGTGCTCAGGACTTCTCTGTGAGGTCAGTACCTCAATACCTGGAACGGTAAGGAAACGGGAGCAGAGGAGTCATCAAGCCGGGTCCTCTCGGCTACACACTCCACTGACTGTCGGGCTGCAAGAGCACCAGCCCGCTCCTTCATTCAGCGATCTGCTTCGCACAAGACAGGCACATGAAGGCCCTCGGAAAGTGTGGCGCTGGCCAAAGAACCTCGTCTGCTCCAGTGCCTCCCAGGCTGGGCTGTGGGAAGGCTTCTTGGCTTCTGACCCGTCAATGTAAGGTTTTCCTTCAATATTTTACTTCCTGAGAATATATGGCTGAGTGGAATCTGGGCAATGTTTTCAGTTAAATTAGTATTGATGGGCACCGAATGGTACTGGGGGTATGAAAGTGTGTAAGGCAAAGGCACCATTTTCAAAAAGTCAGTGTGGATAGGAGGGCTGAGTTTTTGGCTCCAGTTTCTTTAAATGGGGCAATAACTATTTAAGGTGACCTGCTGTAATTAATATGATATCCTCCCTCTTACTTTCAGAGAGATTAATACGGGTGTTCTTCCAAGTATGCCCTGTGCTTTCCAGTGGCTTGCTCCCCTAGAAGCCTTCCACAATCTGACCTCAGAAGCAGAAGCAGCATCAGAGACACAGACAACAGAATAGCAGCACTTCACAAGCACACAGCACATTGTAGCTTACAGATACCTAATCAGGTCTTCAGATTCACAGGGCAACAGGCAAACTGTGACGTTTCCCTCACTGTACAAATGAGCCGCCCGGGGCTCTTCCTATCACCCCTTCCTCGGGGAAGTAGAGAATGCCCCCTACTTGCGTATATAGGACAGCCGTGCATCTGGGCCCATCCAGGGGACACTTCAGGAACGGCCAAGATGCCAGATGGCATGCACTCAATGAAGGGCCATTGGCTGCCCCTGACTAAACACTAAAATCTTCATGATCTCCCTTTGGTCTCCCCTTCATACCTTCAACCCTGTGCACTATACTTCCAGACCAATCTATTACCCCAACATCAGATACGTGTTTCCAGAGTAAGGAAATGGCACCAAACGCTACTGAAGTTCAGGTCACCAGGCACCACACAGTCACTGCGGAGATGAAACCAACCCCAAAACCACAGCTGAGTGAGCCCTGGGTGCCCCCGCCTCATCTCTACACCTACTTTTCTGATCCAAAGAGTTGGAACAGTAAAAGCTATTTTTCTTCTTCCCACTTTCCACTTGGCCCAACCTGAATGCTGCATTTCATTCTACCAATTTTACAACCTTGAAACTTGGGGGCTATATCAGGGCAGCCATCGAAACCAGAGGTATTTCTATTCTGCCTGATAAGAAACCAGCAAAATACTCAAGGTGAGAATGTGGTATCTTTTCACCCTTGACCTCCTTGAAGACTTCTGAGAGGGGAGAATGGGTTAAGAAATATATGAACAGCCTATAGTCAGAGCCACCCATCCGAAGACACATTAAATATTAACCGTTCTGCTGAAACTAGCCAGGCCAGAGAGTAAATAAAGCACATGTGGAGTTCTGGCATCCTAAGTGGGTGAGGTGGGAAGGGGCTCCAGCCCCATCCCGCATGGTGCTCACCAGGCCCAGGCTCCCCATCCCCTCTCCTGGGAGTGCACCCCACCCCCTTCAGGAGAGATTTCCTGTTTCTCTCAGACAGCGGCCTCAACTTCTGCTGACTACTCAGAAATGTGCCTTGGGCTGGAGACCATCCTACCACAAATGCCAGCCAGACTGAAACCTGGACGGTGGCTCCTCCTTCTTCACGTGCACACAGACAAGTTTCTGTGTGTTCAGGCAACAGTTTGATGTCTCACTCACCAGTGGTTTGAGGGAAGGGGCGGGTGGAAACACCCTCCTCACAGAAAAGCCTCGCTAAGGTACTGCAGGTGAGGGCCTGGCCCTGAAGTGTTCCTGCTTCCCTCTGCCCGGCACCAAGAGGAAAAGAGGAGTTATGGACCAGTTGGAGAGCTGATGTGCTACTCTGACTCCACTTCTACATCCAGCTCCCTGTGCCGGCACACAAACTGCCACCGGGATGCCCTGAGACCCAAGGAGCAAAACCAGACCCTGGTCCCATGCTCCTCTCTCTGTCCTGTCCACACCGCCTTGGCCTGAGCCCGCCTTGGCGCTGTCACCAGAGTCAACATGCTGCCACAAAATTTTAATGTGGGTGAGGCCCCGCACAGCCAGGTAGCTCTCTGTTTCCCAGTGTCTGGATCTATTAACAGGCAAAGTCAGAAAACTAATGAGTTGAATCCAAATAAACTCGATTTTATAGCTATATTTTCTGTGGTTTTTTGCAAAGACATGAGTTGGGAGTTTTCCCAACATGCCCAAACCTCAGATTCCTTTCCAAACAACTCAGTAGAGTTCACACCTTGCACACCTGTTCACAGAGAGCTCCATTATTAACCACCACTATCGACACATTGCACCCTTTACTTAAATAAAGATAAACACTGGGTTGATAAAGTCCTGGGAGAATTTCTGTTACAAAAGCAACAGGAAAACCAAGGCACCCTCCTTAGCTGGGTGATCCCCCATTTTGACAATTTACGCTCCAAAGATTTGCTTCCAATTTCTCAATTCAATCTCAATTGCTCAGAGGTGGAAATTTCCAAAAACAAACCTATTTTCTTTCCTATCCCACCCTCCTCTGATCCCAGGCTGGGTACAGAGAATTGAGGAACAGAAAAGAAAGCCTCTAACAGGGGTGTAGAGGGACACCCACCCTCTTCTCCCCAAACCCTGTAGCTGTGACTTCCCCTGAAGTTGCTTTTCTTGCTAGAGAGTAATAGTGGATTAGTGGTGCACTCACCTTCGGTGGGTTGGGGGCTGAAGAGGAGAAAGGAGGACCCTTCTATTTCAAAGGGCAGAGATGGCGACAGAGACTGCTTCCGCTGCCCCCCACTGTTCGCTTCTCCTTTTGACCTCCTCCTGACTTACCTAGACAGGTAAATGCCTTCTGTGCGGGCCTCACCACACCCTGCCACTGACTCTCAGCCAATCCCAGCCTCCCCTCCCACTTCTCATTCCAGCTGTTCTGCAGGGAGGGGGTGGGAGGGGGAAGAGCAGGGCCGCGCTGCTCTCACTTAGCCAATCAGCTCCCTCTCTCCCCTTCCTCCATTTGGAGCCAATAAGGAGCCCTTAAAGAAAAAAAAAAAAAAAAAAAAAAAGGAAACCTGGAAGGTGGAGGAGCTGGAGCCAGTTGGAGAGTGGAAGTAAGGACAGCTGACGGGGAAGAAGTAGGTCAAAGATATTATTATTTTTAATCTTGATGTAAAGGAACACAGACAGTCCATCTGAGCAATGTGCTTGTCCACGGATGTGTTTAAATCTTGGTTTCCCATCTAGAACAGCCTTCTTCCTCTTCCAGCTAAGCGTTTTCTTGACTTCTCCAGGCTGAAGTCCTCTGTGGTCAGCTTTTCTACCAGCCTTTCTGGCTGTTCAGAATCACTTTCATCCCAAGCCTTTTCCTGGCAGCTCACAAGTCTAGCAACTCACACATGCTCACTGAGAGGGTGTCTCCAGCCCAGGGATGCTGTAGTTGAGCCACTCACCACACCCCAGTGCTTGCCAACAGTCCTCTTGGTCTCGTCTGTTTCTGCAGAAAATGACACCATTTCCACCCCCAAGAGGTCCTGGTCCGGCTGAAGCAGTGACTGGTCAGCCTGGAAGGAGGGAGCTTGAATTCTGTCATGTGGGTCTTCTTAGCTACTCGCAGAGGCGGTGATGAATATTAAATAAAAACAAACTAAGCTGCCAACCAGTTTAGCAACTCCTGTCCTCTTTCATGGGCAGATTGTTGGCACCTGTAGGGAGCAGAAGTAGGCAGAGAGTAGGAACTCACTGGTCTCTGGGGGAAATCTTCAGATACCAAAGCCACTCTTACCCAGACAGGATTTTTTTGCCCAGAAGCTGGTTTTCCCTGGATATAGACTATCTAGAATACCTATCAACTTTTAAAGTATTTTGCTTTATTAGTGTTAGAAGGGCAGTAAGAAAAATTAAAATCAGTGTGTGTAACAATTGCCAAAGTTCTTGCTCCTTGCCAAGCAGTGTGATAAGCATTTTCATGCATTGTTTCATTTAACTTTTGTTTTAACTTCAAAAGCTACTATTACTGTCTAAATTTCATGGGGAGATTAAATAACTTGGTCAAGATCATGTGGCTGGGAAATGGCAGAGCAAGGACTTTACTTCAGGCAGGATGACCCTAATGTCACCATGCAGGCACACGACGCCAATCTGCCTTTGTGTTGGAGGAGACACAAAGCACACAGATCATCCACAAGTCTAATTCTAACAATTAAATGTAGCCTTTTGTATTTCATTTCTGACTTTAGCTATTCATATATTTTATAACAAGATGACTCATGGCTTTTTATCTTTTCTCTTTCTGCAATCGCCACTGGGTAGGACGTAAGAAGTGTAATGGTCCTAAGGGCAACGGTGGAGAAGAGGTGGGGCAGGACTAATGAATAGTAAGGAAACTGCAGCAAGCCCGGGTAACCCAGCACCCCAGCAGCAGCATATGGACAGCAGAGTTGACGGAGCACTTCAGGGCTATCACCTTCTTCCTGACCGTCATTCAAATGTGTGTGATGTCATAGTACCAACAAAACAGGAAGGGCATCTTTAAATCAGTTCAGTGCAATTAGTTACACCCATGAATGGAGTCACTGAAGTTGATCCAGCTTCATAGATGTTTCTTGAACACTTGCTTTCAAAACTGATTGGTGAGCATTAACCCCAAAGAGGAGAGTAGGCAGAGTCTTGTCTGTGAACAGTTTTTCAGTTTTTAATAAAATTAGGATAGTAGGACAGGCCTCTTAATCTGTTCCCAAGTAGAAGCAGGGATATAGACAAAATAACCTTTCCCATCTTTTTCCTTTCAGACAATTCTTTTTGAAAATTATGAACTCCTTCAGATGCCACTGCACCTAACATCCAGTTCAATAAAGAAAACATTAACATTACAGCTAAAGTTCCAAGTCTTGGCTCCCCTCGCCAGCCTTCAAAGCACAAATGCTTCCTAGCTGAATAAATCAGCATTTTAATTTTGGTGTTTCCTATTCTCCATGACCTTAAATGTTTTCCATGGAACTGATCTTAGTTTTGCTTTACTTTACATCTGCTTGTAAAAATACAAAGTCTCTAAGCTTCCAAGAGAAGTGGGAAGGTGGCCTGGGCTACCTGAAAAGGGAGGACTTCCAAAGTCAGAAATGCCTGAAACAAGAAAGATCTCTGATTAACAGGTCATCACTGAGGGCCAGTGTGTGTTCTGTATGCGAATTCTTGCTTAATGACTTGACTGAAAGCTATTTACATCTCAGCTCACATGATGACTCATTTGTTTCCATCCCTCTTGACCATCCACGAAAGCTGTTGTGTACAGTCATCTCCTTCATTGTCAGAGGCTAGTTTACTATTTCCTTGCTCAGTATGACCTCCCCAGTGAGCCATGCACTTCCTCACCCCAATTGTACCTCCCTCCAGCACTTTAAAACTGAGACAAACAGATGGTCACTGACCAACCTTTTCTCTATGGGCTCCTTACAAAGTTAAATTCTGTACAAAGTAGTGGACCTCCATCTAAATCACTCGTGATACTCACAGCACAGTTGAATCAGTGTCTCCTTTTCCCCTCCAAAGGAAACATTAAGTTCCTTTGAACATATGCTATCACTATCCTTAAGATACCATCAGTGCCCCAAACGTTTATAATGGGGCTACAGCTCTGAGTGTGACCTCTAAAATGCTAGGGGACGGGAAGGTTTTATCACAGCGGGGACTGGGGAACCAAGAGCTTGCTTTAGAGAGGACACAATTAGGAAAGGATTCAGATGAAGATAATTATAATTTAGCTATTAATCACATACTTGATAGTCCAGATCAAGACACCCAATAGATCATCAAATAATCACCAAAGTAATTTCAGTGTTAAACCTAAAATAATCAAATGGGAACTACGGGTGTAATGAAATAGATTTGGATGAAGGTGCTCTGACATTACTTAATCATTAAGTTTTGGGAGTCGGATTTTCCCCTTTTCCTTTTGGAGGCAGTGGTTTTTGGTCTTCCTACCATAGAGATTTGGAGGATTCAGCCATCCTTTACTCCCCAGTGTTAATGGAAATTTGAAGCCTGAGATCATCTACTAGCAACAGAGTGTTTTGTATGGAACACTGAATCTTACATGTGAAAGTGAACTTGTATTGTCCATGCCCACACTCCTTAAACCTGTCCTCTTCCCCATCCCCATGCCAACTAATTGCATCACATTACCTATCCACAGCAGGCTCAGTACTTCACAGCAAGCTTCCGCTATCTCCCGAGAGGTACCTCTCATATGTGATTCCACTTCTTCCTACTCTTTCCTCTGGTTCAGCACTATATGCAGGACCGTGGACCATTAGAGATGGAAGAGACTGCAGCAATTATTTGTTGCAGTCTTCCATTTTGTAGATGCACATCTGAGTTACCATTGCTCTTCTTGAGTGCATTGCTGGGTCTTCAGAGCATCCAGGGTGAAGTTCAGAGTCTCTATGTGACATAAAGAGACCTTCATGAGCCAGCCTATTACTTCTACAGTCTCAGTCTCGCCAGGGCCACGTCCGCCCTGCACTGGCCAGGCTTTCATTCTGCTGTGCCTGTGCTGGTGCCCTCCTGGCGCGGCCCTATCCTGCCTTTCAGGTTCTGCTCAAGTACCACTTTCTTCTGGAATAAAATGGTAAGTGCTTATTTCTAGACTTTACCCACTCTGATGCAACTGGCGTCCTGCTCCACTTTGTAAATTTTGAAATCAGGAAGGTCATCAAAATTTTCTGTACTCCATTCTCATAATAGCTATACATTAATGCCAAAACTCATGATAAACTTTTGACAAATGAAGTCCTTTATTTAAGAAACTTGCTCTCTAAAAATCCATTCTTTGAGATGGTTTTGATAGATAATCTATTTATTATTACAATTTTGCCTGTTTTTTTTCCCCCTAAATATTGTCCTTTGACACTGTTCTTAGAAATAGTAGGCATCTGAATATCAGGGTTGTTTTCAGAAGTTTTTGAATTTCTGATGTTGTTGCAATGTGCAACCATAGTACGGCCATAGAGGATGAAAAAGGTTAGGGGGAGACAAGAGGTTATGTGGAGACAAGACTTAGTGCAGTCACCGAGAAGCCCTGAGGAGCTATTTCTAAACCAAGAGCACCCAGCCATTAAGGAGACTCCGGGAGAAGAAAGAGTCCAGTGTCGAGAACTCTCTGGCTTTTATTTAAAATCTCAGTGTAGGAGAAAAAAGAAGAAGAAAAGCAGTTTGGGCAAGGACTATCTCAAGGCTGGGCAGTTTTTCTTGGAGACGTGGGGAGGACGTGACCAGATATAACATGCTTTACTTGATCTAAACTTCTTGTTCAACCATTCAATTCTCACACGGCCTGTGTGCTTTTGCCCCATAGTTTAACCAGTCACTCCCCACAGAGCCTGCGTGCCTCTTGGCCCACAGTTTATTTATTCTCACAGAGCTTGTGTGCTCTTTGCCATGCACTTTAATTATCTGTGTGCTTCTGCCCAGCATTTTAACCCTTCGCCCCTCGTAGACCCTATGTGCTTTAGTCCCACGGTTTAATCATCCAGTTTAATCATTCACTCCTGACCAGGTCCCCCACACGATGTTATGAAAATTGTTATAATGAAATACCTGAAGCTAGACATTTGTAAGAGGTGGGAAATCCAAACCACATGACTCCAGCTCTGGTGAGGACCTCAAGGTGGATGGAAGAGATCACGGTTGCCAGGTCAGAAGCAAAAAGCGTGGGGAGAAGTCAGTAAAGACCTCTTCCTAGGCCCCACCTCTTAAAGGCCCACCACGCTGCAAACCAATATCCCAACCTGCTCGAAGTGCACTCACACCATACCCAAATTGCAGCAATACCAGCAAGTCTTGAGATGCCTGTGAAAGCCTTTAGTTGATGACGCTTTACATTGCAATGATTTATACACATGTAGTAATAGGCTGACTGAATTTATTTTTCCTACAATCCTTCTAATACTCTTTATATTCTTTACTCATCATTGTGGATATCCAAACATTAATAAATGAGAAATACCATGCTTAAAAGTACTTACAAAGAACTGTCGTCAAATAGTGGAAATGCCAGTGACCATTACAGGGTAACATTTGGGTCTCTCTGGAGTCTCCTCACAGCTTTACAAAGAGTCATTCGTTGAAATTGCCAATGTAATAAATCATTTTGCTTCCTAAGTTTGTGACCTCTTGGAACATGCTTCATAGAATTCGGATAAAATACTCTATTAGTATAAATTTGTTAGTATTTCCCTTATTTGCTACAATGACTTCTCCTTAGCAGTAGACCAGACTGCTAAGGACACACACAACATGGCAGCAGGTATGAGCAAGGCAGACTGAATCCAGGTGCGGTGGTCAACCCAGCACTCTGGGAGACTGAGGCTAAAGGATTACAAATTTGAATTCCACCTAGGTAACTTAGTGAGACCCTGTCTCAAAATAAAAAAATAAAAAGGAGCTGGGGAATGTAGCCCAGTGAGAAGGCGCTTGGTTCAATCTCCAGTACTGGAAAAAGAAAAAAGAAGAAGAAAGAAAAATGCAAGGTAAACTGGTTAGATTGTAACCACTTGTCTTCTGCCTGCTAATGTCCTGGTCCTCAGAGACGTCAGCTTTAACCTTGTACTGTACACGTAAGCACTTTGCTTTACTTGCTTTACGTAAGCACTCTACTTTCGATTTGATGTTAGTGGGGTCCCCTGCCACTAACATCCCTGCATTGGTCACATAGCAGGCAGCTTGGTACCCTTAAAATTCCTGAGACAACCAGCGAGTGCTCACTCCATACTGCAGTCACCACGTTTTTCTGGAAAACCAAATTCCTCATTTTGGAGCCCACTTTCTCTTTACTCCTCTCAAACTGTCCATCTCTTTTTTACCTTCTTCATTTTTAGACAGTAATTTTGCCACAAAGCTTTAAAAATTTAGAAGGAAAATAGCAGCCAAGCTGGAGGAACTCCCAGCTCCCATCACCACATTTTCAGACCCGCTTTCTTTTACAACAGTCTTCTTTGCTACCTTTGCCTATCAAATCCCTCCTGTACCAGTGCGTGTGCTTGAGGTCTCCTCTCGGTGGCTCTGTCCCTCAGCCGTCCTGCTACCTGCTCATCTCGACCTTTCCACAGACCCTGATCCTGCCAGTGTTCCGATGCGCCATGCTGCAGGACAGCGCCTTAGGAGCCGGATGGCCAGGGCTCAGCCCCTGCTTTCCACTTACTGCCAGTGAGGCCTTTGACAACTTATTTAACCTTGCTAAGCCTCAGTTGCCCTGTTTATAAAATTGGGTTGATGATACTACACGTAGTAAATCAGTACATGTGCAGTACTTGGAGGTGCCCGGCACAGAGTAAAAACTGTACGAGTTATTGGTAGTTTAAAGCTTAACCCCCCATCCTAAATCTCTCTGTTCTGTGTCTGTTGGTGCCCTTTCGTAGTCCTACTTCTTGAATTGTTTGTTGAGTGAATCCATTGCATTTGTTTTTGCTTCTTGATTTCACAAAAATTGTACTCAAACATACATAGCCAAAGGTACACAAAAATAATACTTGATAACTCGCAAGGACACAATTTCCTCCTCTCCAAATCTTTTGGTATCCTTGTCCATACAGCATGTTTACATGCTATGACTTGACATTTTCTCCTTTCTACTATACAAAATGAGGACTTCGTTCTCTTTCTCATACTACTCTGTTCCCGCGACATCTATAGCCACACTCTCATCCCCGCACTTTCTTATATCATAATACTTATAATGTACATAGAGTTTCCTTTCATGATTACACGGATGTTACTGACAACTGAGTTTACGGGCTTTGCTATAAATCTTTCCACATTCACCCTCACCCACTGTGCGAATCTCCCCTCAGTTCAGTCAAATGCATTAGGTATTCTATCCATTTCGTCCTGGGAAACAAACTCCAAGGAAGTTCTGACCTGCTTCCATTTGGACAGGATATCTTCTAGGACTTTCGACTGTTGTCATTGTGTTATCTGTCTTCGTCTTACTACTAGGAAAAATCCTTTCAACTTTCTCTTTTGTTGAAGTACCAGAGCTCATACTCTTCTCTTTCTTGGTTTCTCTCTCTTCTTTTGGTAGAGCACACGCCCCAGTAGTTACCTGAGAAAGAATACATAAACTCTTGTATAACTGAAAATACTTTTATTTTATCAATACATTTGATAGTACAGTTGAGTATAGAGTTTTAGGTTAATGTATGTTGGTTTCCAGTGTTGTTGTTCAAAAATCTAAAGCATTTCTGTTTCTAAATTTTAGGGATCTTTGTCCCCAGTATTCTGAAGTGTCCATAATGGTGATTTGTGAAGAAGATGATGATGATGATGACGATGAATGTATTTTTAAGAGTCTTTAAAGTCTTTATTTCAATCTGTGGTTTTAGTCAGGTTGAAAACCTTTGGACTTTTTAATGACTTCTTAGTCATAAGAGATAATAAAATTCCTTTGAGAAACATAAATCTGATGCTCCCCTTAAAATGTTTCAGTGTCCTCCCAATGACCCTATGAAAATGTCAAGCTCAACGCGTATTGCCTTACACCTCGACTTCATCTATGGTCATTCAAATACATATTGAATGATACTGAATGCCTATTAAACGTCCAGTACTTAGGTACTGGGAATACAATAACAAATAGAACTTGTGTTGCCCTTGTGAAGTGTGCAAACTAATTAGGTATACTCATATAAAATAGCAAATAAAACCTAGTAAATATGAAATGTGTTAGGGGCTTAGTATAGCTAAAGATACTGCACATCTGGCTACTGTTCATTTCTAATGTCTTTGTTCCTTATTTGCTACATTATGGCCAGACTGGTCTGGAAAATATTTGACTTCCTCTGGCAACAACATGTTTCAAATGCTATACCTCCTACTTGGCATGCTCTTCTTACTTTTCAGCGAATTCCTATTCATGTTTCATTTTTCAGTTTAAATGTTGTTTTCTCAAAAAGACTTTCCTAGTTCCCCCACACTATTATTCTCTTCAGCACCTAAATTTTTATTTCTTTATAACACTGATTGTGTTTAATCTTTAGCATAATATTAGTTTACATTTGTAATATTCAAACTCTGGGAGAAGTCAGTCAGTCCAATAGATTTCATAAGAGAAAGATTTACCGACCCCAGTTCACAGCAGTAGGTCATAGCAGAACAAAGTTTGGAATTCTAATAAGCTGAAAAGCTCTGTCCCCGATTAGGGTGGGTAATTTTGTGATTTTTTATTCCATGAAAATGACCCATTTCTGTTGAATTCAATATAAATATTCAACAAGGTGGGAATGAACTGTGCTAGAAATATGCATGGTTACCTGATAAGACAACTTTTCCCTTCGGACAGCTCTAAGAAAACACTGACAAATTTTTCCCTTTCTCTACCTTCATTATTGACAAAAATTAGGTAAATATTTGCTTCATACCTGCTATTTTCAAGACTGTATCGTTTTATAAATGTCACAGTAGTCAGTTATTATCTAAAAAGGACATTGCCGAATTGTTCCATCATGGTTGGGCCCTAGTCATCCTTGTTCATTAGACTGGGATCGGAGGCTACATCCGGGAAGGACACGGATCTTCCAATGGCAGGGGCAGGAGGCTGCTGTACTGAACTGAGACATGGTTATATGTGGGTACTCTGTGAAACAGAGGGATGATTTTTGCCTATATTTTGTCTTTAACTTCAGCATGGATTTCAAAACTGACACCTGAGAAAACTGCCACTCCAAAATAGTAGCTTTTAGCCCACAGCAATTATGCAAGAGTTTACCATTTTAGAACGTGGACAAGTCATTGCAAAACCCACTCTAGTATTTTAAGATTCACTTAAATCGTCCAGTTGAGTACAGAGACACGTCATGGGAATAAAACCAGAAAACTCTTCTTGGTGTAAAGAAGGAATTTTTAGGTCAGAAAGGCGGAGCAGTTGAGAGTGAGACAGCCACTAAAGCAAAGAGAGTGGGCTGGTCATTCTCTGAGAGCAAGTTACTTATGAATTCTGGATTTTTTCATATTCCTACAATGGAAAATCACGAAAGTTTTAGTGATCTTACAGAAATGTTTGTGATATTCTGGCACTTGATTTCACTTGATAAGTACTTCAAAATCTATAAAAACAATAGAGACAAAGAAAACTCAAGCCAGAACAAAAGTTTAAAATAGGAAATACATTTGTGATGCCTGCTTTTCTATTCTTGACTGTCTCACTGCAAGCTTAGAGATGTAACCTAGATCTTTACTGCTCCAGTAAGTGTGTGACAAAGAAGGAACCCCTGCTTTGTGACCTTTACCATGTAACTAAGAGCGCAAGCCGCTGCTTTCCAGACTCTACTGGGATGGTAAACAGGAGGGGGAAAACATTTTTTTTTTCCTTTTTGTAATTATTTCATGGTTAGCAATTGAAAGGGTGGAGAGCAGTTTTTTGTAATTATCATTTTATAACTGTTTAAAATATTTTTCAAGATGGAGACCTAATGATTTCTAGCACTATTTTTCACAATGGAGAAGACTACCTCCCAATTCTTGAGTTTAAAAAAGAATATCAAAGCAGCTATGCCTTTCCATTCTTGTTAGGTTTTTAAGGTGGTTTTACTTGGGGGTATTTATTGGTCTGAGTTCTTTTCTCTGTAGAGTCTTAGAGAATAAATCTAATTCAAGTTTCACTCATTTCCCTAAATTTGAAGTTATTAGCTATTGCATCAACCTAAGATACATTTTTCTCTAGTTTCTCCAGACTTCACATATAACAGTTGTCAAAATTTCATTTTTCATCATGTATTTCTTGTAAAACTCGCATCCACTTTCCCAACGGAACATTACCAACATTAACCTTATTGCTTCCCTTTTCTAATCTCTTAAAATGTAGTTATTTCTGCAGCTCAGGTCAAATGACCCTGTTGTCATCAGAATTTTAACTAGTTACTTCCTGTGACATCTCATCAAATCCACTATAAAACCAGGTTTCCCCCCTTTTGGACTCATCTAACAGACTACTTTCAAGCTAAAGGGCAGGACCTCACATTTGTGAGAAATCCCAGCCTGCTGAGGTGTTTGAATTGCCATTTATTGTATTAGTAGTCTTCTCTGCATTCACATTGTCTGTGTATTTTATTGTCTTTAGGTTGGGGATGAAAATTAATTGAACGATGTACACCAACGATATAGGACTGATACAAGCCATCAGAGGTCTCTCCAAGTTGATCAACGATTGAAAACCAATTGCTGGACCTTATCAACTTAAGTGAATTTTCATTTCTAACAAGAGCCCAGGTAAGATGATGACCCACTTGGAGCAGCACTGTTTTATGGGCATAGTTAATTGGTCAACACGCTACTGCCCAGAGCTGAGACCACGTACAAGCCTTTTAAAATACGAGGTTGGGCTTACGTTAGATTTATGCTGACCCGAGGTCTAATTTGTCCTGGTACACATATTGATTGAATTGCATTATTATGGCTCCACTCCCTTTTAAAACTTTCAAAGAGAAAAAAGGGTAACTAGATCAATTAGTCTAAACCAGTGGTGGTGAACTTATGGCACACGTTATTGTTTTTAAAATGAAAGATACTAGTTTTTTTAAACTAAAATCTTAGTATTCAGGTTTAACTGCAGTGTTGATACTTTGCAATAAGTAAGTGGGTCTTGCGTTGCAGTTTGGTACTCGGTCTCTAAAAGGTTCACCATTACTGTCCTAAACTGTGGCCAGTTCTAGTAACCTAAGTGTTGTTTCATGTTGTTTAAATGTTGACACTGTTGAAGATGAAATAAAGTCTTCCGTAAAGACACTGTGTACCCAAATAGATCTAAGTATAAGAGGAACATTCAGTCTTTCCACTCTGACATTTCATCAGCAAAGGACATTGAATTTAAAAATCAGGAGCTAAAAGAAAATTTAGTCAAGGGAAATTTCAAATGCCCCCTGGTGTTAAAAAGGAGAAATACCTTTTCTGGTTTATTCATTATGAGGCCTGCATTATGAGATTTGGCAGATCTTGGTACCCAAGTCAAAGCTGTGGTCTGATGTGATGCATGTAACATGAGGGTAGTAATTATTCATTGGTCCTCTGCCCTGATCCCAAAAGAGGCTCAAACAACAATATTTTCATTTCATTTATTCCTTTAAAACAAGTCACTCCATACAGCATTTAGTTATTTAAAATCATAACCTCATAAATAAAATCAATGCAGCTTAATGACAATGGCAAAATTAGGAATTATACAAAAGAAAATTAGACATCTTCTAGGTAGCAGCAGTGCATTAATTTTGAAAAAAAATGCTGGCAAACAGACAAAGGAACATTTTCAAAACAAAAAAAACACTGTTCGTCTTCATTAAGAATACTTTCTTATGCCAAGAAAAACAACTTTGTTCTGTTTTGCTCTTCTCTACTGCTTTTTCAAGTTATGTTTGAAAGCTTGAAACTTGAGTGTTTATTGTGGTTTTCTTCGTTTTAGGAACCCCTGCTTCTATTCCATTAAGGCAAGTACTATGGACTATTGTTATTCTCTTATCTTTTTTTGACAAGCATACTTTGCATTTTAAGCTGAGTTCAAATTTCTTAAAGGAAAAAGATGTCTTTGCTAAGTATATATTTCCTGTAAACAACTCAAGTACTGAATGGCAACTGTACAGCTGAAAACAATTTGGGTCCTATGGTCCTTCAAGTCAGTGGTCCCCAACCTTTTTGGCACCAGTCACCAGTTTCATGGAAGACAATTTTTTCACAGATTGGAAGAATGGAGATGGTTTGGGGAAAGATTCAAAGGAGCTCGTGCTTCTGTGAGAATCTAGTGTCACAGCTGACCTGACGGGTGGTGGAGCTCGGGCGGGACATTTGAACAGTGGGTATAAATACAGATGATGCTTTGCTTGTACCTCCTGCTGTGAGACCCAATTCCCAACAGGTGGTGGGCACGTCGGCTGGCACCAGCCCTCGGCCCGGGGGGTTGGGGACCCCTGCTGTAAGTTACTTAGCTCATGCTTCTATTAACTATGAAGTTATAAAGTCAGACTCAAGCAACATTAGTAGAAACTCTAAACCTTTCTGAGGTTAAACTTTCTGTTTACTTTATGACATAAATCCTACTTCTACGATCCCTAAACTCCTACATGTAGGTTAGTAGTTTTGAAAACATAAGTATCAAAGGTCATCACAGGAAAATTCTTGTACTCATAGTCTTTAACAACAAGCTTTCTCACCCGAGGCCCTGTTACAGTCTGTGCCAAGAAAAGAAGGAAAGGGGCTAGAGTGGCAAAAAGGCATTGCTTGAAAGCTGTTCTGAAAAGCATAGTTTATGAGTAGGAATGCACCTGACAATTCCTTCTCTTTTAGTGCTACTTAATTTTCCTATTCCTTCTTTCTTCCACCCTAAAATACAATGGGAGGTTATCCACCTCCCTTAAACACATCTAAATCAAGACAATTCAGATAAAGGGAATGGTTTTTTCCAAGTCAAATATTCAAAGCACTGTAAACAAAACGCTAGCTTATTTTGGGGGGAAGAAAAAAATAAAACACTTTCCCACAACAAGGAAGTTTTATATTCTTTTTGTGTTGGATAAAATGTGCTGAAATAGCATCGTGCTTCATAAGAAAACATTTTTAGTTAATAAACTAGCTTATTCAAATCAAGTGTTGCACTTTAAAATTATGTTGCTTGTATAGGACACTTTTAAGGCCTCTGACTCAAAATTCAGCTTCCTTAAAATAAGTTCACTTAGAAACAAATGAAATACTTTAAGAATACAATCTTTCACAAATTTAGTAGTCATCTTTGTGCTACAAGGACAAATTTGAATACTGTAATGTACAACAAATGAAACATGACAATCATGTTATAGTACTAAGTAACATTTTTAATGCTAGGGCACAGATCATGCTTCCAGCTAGTTGAAATTGAACTCTACTGTCAGCAAAACACCAAAATGTTGTATCACTAAACACTGATGGCAAAGTTGATTCAGAAGAGCCGATGCTTAGCAGCTCAAGAACTGTATTGTACCATCCTTAATAAGATTCTTAGAGGGCTAACCATGTAAACTTCTATTTCACATTTTTTTAAAGTGCCACAAATAAATGTGTCTCATCACATGAAAGAACATAATTCTTAATACATGAAAGTTTAAGAAGGCCACCTGATTTATCAAAGTTAAAAAAAAAAAAAGTCACTCTATTGCTTAATCTTACATACTCCCCATTGTGATTTTTTCAAAAAGACATACAAAACTATGTCTAGCTGAGGCAACTTCCAACACCCAAGTTTTAGTTCCTACACAAGACAGAAGGAATAACTTAGATAAGCAAGTTAGGAATGGGCACTTAGGGGCATATGCAGATAGATTATTTCATTCCTGATTATGACTTTGCTGAGACTTGAACTTCATGGAACACTCAAATGGCATGATGATGTTAGTTCTTAATACAGTCAAGGTGACCAGCAGACAAACTTCAAAAGTTAAGAAATCTTGCCTAGCACTGAGTTCGATCCCCAGCATAGTCCCCCCCACCCCGCCCAAAAGAAAGAAATCTACCATGGACCAAAAGGAAAAGATGTAACATACTGACTTCATAAGGCTAGCACATCATTCCAAGGATATCAATTTTAATTTCCGAAGTCACTCTACCCAGGTGTGCATATTCATAGCATTACACCTCATTTTTAATCTGAAGAGTAAGGAAAAGGAGGGTTGGGATGGAAAAGCACAATCGTTTCTGTTTTTTAGCAGTACTGGTGGTTGAACCCAGGACCTTTACACTGAGCCACATCCCCAATTTTTTTATTTTTTGAGACAGGGTCTTGCTAAGTAGCCCCCGGCAGCTGGAACTTGTGATCTTCCTGCCTCAGCCTCCCAGAGTGTTGGGAGCCAGCTGGAAAGCACAATCTTCATTCATTCTGCCACTAATGTAAACTGTCCTCATTTCACTGAAAAAACAATTCTTAAATAACAGGAAAAAACTGCACAAGGGAGAAGTTTCACTCTGCTCCAGTATAAACTCAGGACAAAGTTTCTTTCAATCCTGCCACAAGCACTAACTCCACACTTTTCAAAATTCTCAAGATGAGAATTTACTCACATTAATGACTAACTTTCAGAGTTTAATAAACTCATAAAAACAACACCTTTAAATCTGTGAGACTTACAAGCTTGAGTTTAGAACAAAAAAAAGATCAGTTTATTAGTCTTTAATAATTAAATGATCTGCAAATAATGCTTCATCTTGAATTTTCCATCACTGCTGACATTCAGCAGATGATTAATTTAAAATGTCATTTTTGAAAGTAATGTGACTATCACTGTCCACTTGGCTGAACAACCTAGGTAAAAAGTACAGTAAGATCTCCCGAATATTTCACAACACGTAAGCAAAACATTTAACGGAGGGGTTTAATTTCGAAAAATATCAGTGTTCTACTTTTTTCCATTTGTCACATTAATCTATTGTAGATAATATATACTCAATTTTAAAGTGAGAGAAATTTACATTGTGGAAACAAAAAAATGCCTGGTAGACTACAAGTTACTCAGTAAATACTTGTTACATGAATAAATTTCTACATCTAAAAATCAAGTAAATATCAAACTTGGCTCTTGAAGTGGCAAAGAAAGGAAGACAAGCTTTATGAACCATGATGCAGAAAGCTCAGTTTGGTTTTACCCAGTGGTACTTTTTTTTGAGATAAGGTCTTGCTATGTAGTTCAGGCTGGCCTTCAGCTCACAGCAAATCTCCTATCTCAGCCTCCTGAGTGGTGGGACCCAGTAGTACTTTTCATAATTTACACTTTTAAATTTCCTATTTTCCAGAGGAAATTAAGATATGAACACTACCTAGAATCAGATGACAGTACAAAGAGATTTTCATATCATACTCACTAGTACATATCATGATTGCCAAATATTAAGTACTATAAGCTCCCAAGTGCTATTTTTAAGGCTCAGTAAACAAGAAAAAACACTTTCAACTTATACTGACCATAACTTGTAATACCTAGAACAGCTAGGTACATAAAAGAGACTTAAGAAATGTCATTTGATGATCTGAAGCATACTTTGTGAACTTTTCCTTAAAGGAACTTTTCTCCTACATAGTTCACTTTGATATTCCTCACTTTTACATGGCCACCTTCACCAGGTGAAAAATCGCAGTTTAAAAACATTTGCCAAGAAAACACATGGAGTATAAGTGCTTTAAAGTACACGATAGGTTTTCTAAACGAGATAATAAGAAATAAGACCAAGATAACAAAACTTCACAAAATTAAGCCTCTTCACGTTGTGTGAGATAATACATGACAAATTATACTTTAGCATCCCTGATCTTCAGAAGAAGTAAGAGGTAGAAAACTTTATCTGGAAGATCTTGTAGTGAAGCTAAGTTTTAGAGGGTGTACTCTGAGGATCAGTCCACTACGCAAATGGCTATACGTCTGATATCAGGAAGAAGCAGAATTCTGAGAAAGCTGAATAAGGCAAGGACTTAAAAACTTTTGTATTTTGGAAGTGAAATAAATGACATCGGTTACTTTAATACTGTTCAAAAGTCAAAGATCGCACATAAGCAAAATGCTAACTTGCAGAAATGTGGAATGTTCATAAGACCATTAATAGAGGGCTACAGCTGGCACAAACACAAATGCTATTAGGTATGCAAAAGACCTTACAAAAACCAAACCAAGCAGATCATATTCGTAAGTTTACATGAAGACTGTTTTTGAAGGAAGTACTCTTAACAAAAAGCTGACAAAATTCAATCCCTCTAGAGAAATCTGTAAAAAGACAAAAACCAAGCACTCAATTGCCAAGCAACTTCAATTAAAAAAGCATACCTTGCTTAATTTAAAAATTTTATCCAACGTGACAAAGACCAAAACATGAATTGCATTAAAACGTGAGGCCAGCGGTCTTTTTAAAGCTTCAGTAAGCTGCTTCAGGCACCTTTTCCTTGTACATTCTACTTTTGTACGCTGCAATCTTAAACGGCACCCTATCGGGTCCTGTTTCAGATAACATTCTCAAGGAATAAACTCATTCCTGTAAAAACTGCTTGTTGTGTACTTATTAGTAGTTAAGTACACACTTATAAAGTCTACCAAATTGTAGTACAAAAATCAGTTTTGACAATTCCAGGTATCTCTGTTTGATGAATCGATTCATTTAGAAGCTATTAACTCAAGAGTTATTAAAAGGAATCAATTACTGGAGACATTGTGGTATATGTCCAGTGGCTTCACATGCAGCCTTTCACATTACCCAAAATGTTTTCTTCTACAAGTTAAAGCTGCTGAGTGCCAGTGTATAATACTAAAATCCAGTCTTCAGGTTAGTGTCAGTAGCTGGCGAGGACCACGTATTCTGTCACCCAGCAGAAAGATGGCATGTATCACCACTGTAGACACACATCTGTAAACTTGCACACTAATTTTAATCTTAACAAGGAATTTCAGTGTCTTAGTGGTTTAAGTTAAAAGAATGGTTCAAGCATTGTGTCCTTTTGTATTTTAGGGTTACAAATAGCTTATTGGAAAACCCAGAGCTTTCTGGATGTGTGAGGTAGTAGGCTTCAACCCTCATCATACATAGATCACACTTCTCCAAAGTTGGTATGGCCTGTCTCCTTGGCATGTTCTCTTGCTTCTGCTTGTCCAGTCAATCCCTTCTGACACACCATGCATCTTAGGGTGAAGCGGTTTACATCCGTAAACTGTCTCTTTCTTCTAGCTTCATCTGCTAATTCCAGTGCTTGTACAAGAACAATATCATCATTAGAGGAGAAAATGGTCAGAGGTGGGCTATCAGGATCGGGGAAGTTACGCTGAAGTGGATCATAGTGGATGCCATCATAGATAAGCAGAACCCTTTTGGAATATCCTGCATCTTCCCCAAAACGATCGATTCTTACTGTCTGTGTATCTACTACACATATTTCACATTGATAAAACTTAGACAAAATTGATATCTCAATTGCTCCCCCCCAAGTATCATCCCTTTTGATCCAGTCGCAGTACTCTTCATTTGTTTTTCCCAGTATTGCCTCACTATAGAAGTCTGGATCACTTGCTACAATTTGTGCTATGAGACGTCTCATTTCTGGGGCACAAGCTGGATTCAAGACTCCTCCTTCAACGACATAGTACACACTGGTAAAGAGGCAAGAGTTATCTGCTGGGACCACGGTTCTGGTAAGCACAGGCAAAGGTTCCCTGACATAACTAGGAGCACCATGGTTTGTAAATGCAGGTGAAGTTTTGGGTCTGGTTTGGTCTTCTTCAACGATCAGCATGTCGCCTGTTAAAAATAAAACAAATCCAGAACTGCAAAGAAATAACAGATAAAATTAGGTGTTCACTAGCCAAGGTCATAAATTACAATGAGAAAGAGTTAAGATCATAAAGTACGGTTACCAAGGAGAATACAAGTGACTAGTAACATTTTTGTTCACTGATTCTTCTTAAAGATGAAAACGCAGCAAAGGACAGAACACTTCACGTTGCACCCCAATTTAGTGATGGGCCTCAGGTATACAGCTTCATACTTACTTAATATGACACATTTCAAAAATGAAATTTCCTTACATGCTCTCTACATTTAAAAGCATAAATCTTCCAGAAGGTGTTCACCATAGACTAGGCCACTAGGGGGTTCTCTTCCTTCTGAAACTTAACATGTCTACCCAACATAGTGTTTACAGGGTCCTTGCCCCAAGAGCAGAAATCTTTTAATTGGTAACTCTGACGCTCAAGTTCTGATGATGGGCAGAAATAACTGCTGTCGACTAGAATTTAAAAGAGCTTTTCGTGAATGTTTAAAAGCTAACTCAAAAACGAACATATCTGTCAAACTTAGTGTATAAAAAGGATCCTACAAAATCGAAATCAAGGAGAACAAAAAGTGTGCTGCACCCTTCAGATCTGATTAATGATAAAGACCATCGAGAGAGAAAAAAACAAGTCCTACATTCCTACACTTTTGGGTACGCAGTGAAAACAAAATGCATGAGATAGTTTTAAAGTAGCTCTGAAAGCAAGTTGGGGAAAGGGGACTCCGAAGCCTTGGGCTTTTCTGTCCACTATGGGTAAGAACAAGGAGTTAGTTGCTAGACACTTGCCCGACCTGTCAGGGCGCCGTCCGCCTCCCGCTGGTACCCAACGCGTCCACCTGACCCACAGCCACCTTGCCAGGACTGGGTGTATTTTCTCCTCCATGGCTTCCCAGGACCTCCCTGCCCCCAGGCCCGGGTCTCGCTTCCCTTACCTGACTGGATGGGCAGGTCCCCCAGGACGGTTTCCCCGTTGCTGAGATCCAGGCACTCGGGCGGGAATCCGACGAGGATTCGCTGCCCGCCGGGAGCAATCCCGGTGATGGCTGCAATTTGGCCCTGGAGTTCCCGCAGCCGCGTCCGGCTGGACAGTCCCTGCAAAACATGAGTGCCATCCTTGGCCTTGCAGCGGAGCCGCCACATCGCGTCGCTCTGGCCGCCCACAGGCCAAACGCCTGCGGGGCCAGCTTTGGCGCCTGCACCAGGATGTGAGACGCCGCCGGGGTAACCAGCCGGGGGATGGACTCCAAAATGGCCACCCTTGGCAGGGCCAAACATCGCGAGAAGCGGCCGGCGGGGTTACAATTCTCGCGATATTTTTGCCAGGCGACTGCCTTCAGTACTTTAAGAAGCGCGAACTCTCTTAAAGAGACAAACTCGGGAGCCAAAGGTGAAAGATTTGTCGGTATTCCTGCAATCCAGCTTTCCTGCTACCTGTCGAGCGAATGCGGAGCCCTCCGCGTCGGCGGGCATATATGCTCAAAGCAAGGGGCGGGGAAGAAGTTCCTGAGTCAAGCCGAGTGGAATGTAACCTTGAACTCGGGTCGGAAATAATTAAACCCGGGCTTCCAAACGACACTGCGGGAAACGGTCATAATTCACAACGTACGAGGAGGCCAGGGGTGGTCAGTGAGTCAAAGGATTGTCAAAAACAATCAGAGCCTCGTGGACTCCGGCTGTACCAAACACTGACTCATTGGGGTAAAGGGGCCGGGCGACTGGTCTTTCCACCTCCGTGGGACTGTACCTTGCAGACGTCCTCGGCCGCCTCCAAAAACACTGCGAGGTCACGTCTGGGCGCAGGCAGTGCTCACGCGGGCGGCGGCCGTGTCAGGAGGGGCGGAGAGGAATAACGCGCGCCACCCGGATTCCAATTCAGTTCCTGGGATCTCCGAGGGGACGCCGGCTTCATTCCTGCCTGCAGTGTAACCAGTACTCATTGTAGTCAAGAGGTGGGGCCTAGCACACATTACCACTGAATTTCATAGCAAAGCGATTATGCCAGGTCATGGGGCTGTTGTCACCCCTGTAACCCTAAAACCCAAGACTCTACCTTGTAAATAAAGTGTTCAATCGAACTCCCTGGATGGAAAAAGACAGTTTATAGGCACAGAGTGGGACAACTATAACACTCTGGGAGTTGCGAAAAAGTTCAAAGGGAAGACAACTCCGTGTTTGAACTCTGTTGAAGGAGGAATAAAAACATTCCTGAAGTTATCAATAGACTCGATCATCAAACCATCCTGCCGGGCAACTATGAAAAGTGTTGTTCATTTGGAATGTGCGAAAGCCTCCACCTGTGACTACATGATGCGAAATCTCTGCCTCTTTTCCTACCTTTCACGACTCAGTTTTCTGCTGGTGCAGTTTTGCTCCTTCGTTCTTCAAGACGACCGTAATGATGACATACTTGGGGAGGAGGGGAAAGGAAGATGGTTAGAAGTCGGCTGGACGATGCGAACGAGTCCAGGACAGCGCCTACTTCTAGCTGGACAGCTGGTTTAAGTTACGGTTTCTGAAGCTGTGGGAGGGAGATGCAGACGCCCTGGGTGTCATCAGCTCAAGTCCCGTGGACGGTAGCAAACACCTTCCAAGGCTTACGTTTCAGTTTATGGATCTAACAAGGTCCAGCTGGGACTCAGGAACGCAAGCGTTAACCTTGGCGACGTTTCCCTCAGAAAGTCGCACCTCCGCTAGAAAGCTACTTAATAGTATGCTCTCGCGAGAATGTTAAAAGAAAAAAAAAAAAAAAAGCAAGGCCTTTATTAACTCCGCCCCAGCCCTACTAGTTACCAAGCAACGCGGCAGCCAACCTCCGCCCAGCGGGCAGACAGGCCCCGCGCTCCGGCACTGTCAGTCCTTCCCGGCGTGCTGGGCTCTGCTGGGGCCCCGCAGCCCCGCCCCCGGGCCCCGCAGGTGCGCGATTGGCTGATGGCTGGCTCTCCCCAGGTGCGAGTGCGCGGTGGGCGGGGCGGCGCGGCCACGTGACCAGCCGGGCTGGAGGGCCGGGCCGGCCGCCGGCTGTCAGCTCGGATCTGCGGCGGTAGCGGGCCAGCGCCGGTGCACAGCCCGGAGGGTCCTCAGGCGAAATCCCGGGGTGAGCGACAGCTGCGCGGCGCCGGCGGACTGGGCCGGCGGAGGAAGGCGCTGGCGGAGGTGCCGGGCGCTGCTGCGCGGCCCCGAGGGAGAGCCGGCCCCAAGGGCGAGCCAGCCCCGGGCGCTGCTGGGCGTGCAGACAGCTGGGTTTGTGCTGTCCGCGGAGGGACGGTGCGAGGTCTTGGAAGCAGTGGGACCTTGGGTCCTCACGAGCGCCTTGGTAAATGGGTGCGGGGTGTGAGCTGGGGGCTCTCGCGCGCCACAGTTGGTAGCAGGACTTACACTTCGTTTTGCAGGTAACCTTGGGGAAGTCATTTACCTCCTCTGTGCCCTGTTCCTTCTTTAGACTGATTCCCAGGGTATGCGCAGGGAGAAGGAGAACACTAGAGAAATGATGACATGCTAGGTGTGCAGTTACAATTTTTCCTTCGAGGAAAATGAGATCCTCCCTCCCCGTCCCATTCTCATTTTTCCTCCAGGGCCGAGTCTTACCTTTGGATTGAACTTAGTTCTTGATAATGAACTTGATCTATTTCCATCCCCACTGCACCCGTAATTGCCACCACTACTCTCCCTAGGTTCTTAAAACTAGAATGGGAGGTCAGGAAGAAACGGGGAAAAACCACTTCATTCAATAAACGTTTTCAGTCCGTAAAATGGGAAGAATGATAGCCAGACCTGCCTTATTAAATGAAGGATTATTGGGCGGATTCAGGAGCTGAGGTCTATAAATGTAATCTCCTAAGGCAGCAAATAAACGCAACTTTCTAGTGCAACTCTCTTTGTAGGTGAGGAAAGAGAGGACCGAGGAGGTTGGTGATATGTCCGAAGGCAGTACATAGTAACTGGAAGAAAGAGGACTGGCCTTGACTTTTGTCTGGGGTTCACTGATCCTCTGCACTGAGTATTTTGAGGAACTCCTTCCTTCTTTTCCTTGCATTCTCTTTCTCTATCTCTTTTTTTTTTTTCTCTCTCTCTCTCTCTCCTAGGCACCTCCTGAAGAGCTGCCATGTCTGGAAATGTCTCGTCTTCTACAGAACCAGGCAGCAAGAGCTATGAAACCAAACCCACAAATCTTCGAATGTCAGAGAAGAAATGTTGTGAGTTCTGGGAAAGAGGAAGGGTGCCATCTTTCAGGATTTTATCCTGGGACTGTGGTTGCAATCCTAGACTCTGCAGCCTGGTGGGAGGAAGAAATAACTCTGCTAAGGGAACAGTGTTTGAGGGGCAGTTCCTGTCTGAAACACGTGGGCTTACTGACCTGTCTGCCCCTGGGGCTCAACTGTTGGTGTGGCTCAGCAGTTCTTACTGCTTTGTTTGGGGGTGTCTTCCTATCTGATTGATGTTGGAAGTTCAGTGTTATGGTAAGTATGGAGTGGCAGGGTGCAGGAATCGCTCGGGGCTGCTACTCTCTTATCTGTTGGGCAAAGTTCTGGAAGGGTGATGCTCACTGCAGAAATTGCATTGAGGAGGAACCAGTGTCACCTTATTCCAGCAGGCCTCCGGGAAATGAGCCCTGGCTTCCTGTGACTGTTCAGAGTTTCTTCAGTATCTTTCTCACGGGTTTTCCCTTTGAGGTTTGCAAACTATTTCACAAGAGCATTTCCACGGTGGTCTTTTAGACAGAGACAGCAAGAGGGGCTGCAGGGAATGGAGCTTCGTTTCCGGTCCCCTTGTATCTATATTCCTACATCACTGTGGGCTGCAGAGCTTCCTAAGAATCTGGGATATCCTCAAGGAATGCTAACGACTGCCCCTTGCTTTCAGATTGCACCTTTCCTTTAGAACCACATCAGTCACTTCAGTGGCGATCCATCTATCAGCAGGTAGAACCCGCCGACCAGCATGAGACCAGGAATTGTCTCACACTGAAAGCTTTTCTCAGAACCTCAACCTTGGTGTCATGCTCTTTTGTCAGTTTCTTGATTAGTGGTGACAGTCTCTCTTTACCTAGCACCCTTTAGGTGTGCTGGACAGAAGCAGCTGGTTTGGTTGGGATAGAGAGGTTGGCACACCTCTGTGATTGGGGTCTCCTTTCTCTGCCAGGGCAGGAAGCCAGGCACCAAGGGCAAAATGCCCTCTAAGAGGTAACTAGTTAGAGTGATGCTAAAGAGTAGCTTCTAGTCATTCTGCCTGGGTTTGAAACCTGGCTTTACTGTTTCCCACTTGTGTGCCCTTTAGTGAGTTGCTTATCCTCTCTATGTCTCATTTTAGTCCTTTTTAAAGTGGAGGAACTAATAGTACCTTCCCCAAGAATGATTTGAGGATTAAACAAATAAATACAGGAAAACACCCAGGAGAGTGTTGGATACAGCTTATGTGCGGTATTTTTCACAAGTGATTATCTGCCTCTTGTATTTATTCCTCGAACATTTTGTATGAATTGAATCACACTCATATTCTATGCTTAGAGCTCATCATTTAGAGGAGCCCTGGAGAGACTGTCTTTTTTTTGTTTCTTCCTTTTTTTTTTTTTCCTAGTAAAGAATGTTTTCTCCTCTTGTTTGACAGTATTGTAACCCAGATTTGGAGATGTAGGATACCCCTCTTCAAGTGAGTGTACTCTTGTTACTAGGACACTTTATCCGAAAGAGAGCAGAGGGCTGAGTGTAGTGGCAAATGCCTGTAGTCCCAACACTTTGGGAGGCTGAGGCAGGAGGATCACAAGTTCAAGCCCAGCCTGGGTAATTTGGTGATTTAGCAAGACCCTGTCCCAAAAGTTAAAAAAAAAAAAAAAAGGCTACAGATGTAGCTCAGTGTGAAGGCCCTAGGTGCAATCCCCAGCACCCTCTCCCCACTAAAAAGAGCAAGAACTGGGGGCAAGATCAGAGCCGATCACTGTGGGTGGGTGTGACTGCAGGATGCTCACTGTTAGTCCTGGCTCCACCTTTTCCACACCAGTGGTCTCTCCTACCTGCCTTCCAGACTCTTAATTTTTCTGCTTTGAGGGCTTTTGATTATGAAACAACAATCCCATGTCTCTTGTGTTTTCTGTACACTCGTTCCTACTCTTCTTTCTGAGCTCCCTTTTTTTCTCCGAACTGCCTTTTCTCCCTAACCGAAGGATGCTGGTTGTCGTAAAGCCACTCTCATAAAGTCACTGTCATTCACATACCCTGCTTTCGTCATGGCAGGACTGCGACACCATGACAGCCATCGACAGAGGAGAATGCACAGTTATGAAAATATGTGTTTCCTTTTCCCCTGCTATGTTCAGAGACATGTAACTTGGATTCTTTTAGACATCTTACTCTGGTATATCGTGTCAATGAAAGTAGGTTCATTACTATCCCCATTTCTGCTGCCATATCCTTTTAAACAATTTTAATATATTGTGGCCAGCTCTTTCAGGTCAGTAAATCTAGATTCCCTGTATTCTGGATATTGTGGCGAATGTACCTCGTTACAGGCTCGCTGGCTGTTCAGTGTGCACACCAGTAGTTGCCAGTAGTTGCTGCATTAGTAGCTCAGCCGTTATCCCTGCTGACGTTGAGTCTGGGAGGTGATGAGGGTTTCAGGGCTGACATGGCTCTAAGGAGCCAAAACTCCCAAGGGGCATAGTTGGGACACGAGCTTCTCTGGGGACAACTGGAAGGTGCTGGGGTGACTGTGAAGGCAGGAATGTGGGGAGGTTGCACACTTTGTTGTTTCTTTTAATTGTTTGGCTATTTCGAGTAGATCTGTAGCAGACAAGTTCCTGTGTGTGCCTTTTCCTCAATACAAAAACAGCATGTTCATGAAAAACTCAAATGATACAGAAAGTGAAAAGTAAAAATCTCTTACAATCTTTCCGTCTTTGCTAAGTTTGACTGTTTCTCTTAGAGATTCTTACTGTGTTAGGAACATAAATTTCATACTATACATACTCTGTCTTGCCATTTCTTTTAAAAGCTTGTCTGTTTTTCGTGTTGCTCTATGTAGATTTACCTCGCTCTGCACTGTATGGATGTGCTAGTTTCTAACATGTAAATTATTTCCTGGTTTTCACTGCCACAAAGATTGCTGCAGTGAGCATCCTTACACCTTAGGCATGTTCGTATCGGCAAGTTACCTGACAGAAATAAGGAGAGCAGATAGACACATTGGAAATGTTGGTCAGTGTTACTGATTTGCACTTCGAAGAAGTTCTGTGTTACCAGCTGTTTCCAGTATTTCAAGATGTCTGATGGAAGGTGGACATTATCAGTTATATCTGTGCACTGGTTAGCTAAATCATCAACTTTTCTAGTGTTTAGGTACAGTTACATCAACTTGGTTATGTCATGCCTATCAGTTTTTATGACTTCTGACGAATTAAAGTATTACTAAAGAAACATACTTCATGCATGCATATTTCAAAGTATCAGGTCTATTTGGAGTGAATGCTGGAAGAAGACTTTGATGACGGAAGGGTTGGGACCCTCACTTGCCTTCCAGGTCAGGATGGAGAATGGAGTTGGGTTTCCCAGGGGGCCCGTTTGTCAAGTGCTGACAGGAGGCCGAGAGCTGGCAGCTGTGACCGAATGGGCAGTCACAGGACCAGGAGTCTCGTCAACAGCCCTGACCTTGACCTTCTTCGTAAGACTGTGGGCAAATCGCTGAACTTCGCCAGGCTTGAGTTTTTCTACTTATATGAGGCAGTGTGTCAAGCCCCCTACCTCCTAAACGTGCTTCTGAAGATAAAATTAGTTCACTTTTGAGAAAACAAGTTGAACTTTGTGTAGAGAAGATAGACTTTCAAGATTGAAACAGGCTTGCATTGTGTGTCAGGAGATGGCCTTACAGTATCTTTGCAATCGATCAACAGGAAGTATCTTCCATTCCAATCAAGGAGGTGGTGGGATGCTTTGTTCTAGTTTTGCCAGTGTGGCAGTTTGAGGCAGGAAGTGTGGTTTCTTTTCACTCCAGAAAATAGAAGCCTGGTGGTAGCAGGTGTGTTTGGACGCAGGCAGGAGGCGTGATGCGGGAGGGCAGGGCGTGGCATCCGGACTGCTGTGTCGGCTTTTGTTCCTAGCAGTCTCTATACTGCGTGGTAAACACAGACAGCTGGCTCCCTGGTTGCCTTCGGAGCAACTCCCAAGTATCAGTCCATTTTAACCTTCAGGGGCTGTAACAGGACCTGGGGGAAAGTGCCTAATGGGCTGGAAGGTGTGGACTTAGCAGGAGGGAAGGTAATTAGCCACATCCTGTGTGATTGAGAAGATTGCCTCCTCAGCTGGAGAAACTGAAGACTCGGGATTTTACTACTTGAACCAGAGGCAGCTGATGCCAGGCAGAGTATATCTGCCCGTTTGAGGTCAGTGATCAGGGATTAATGCCCATAGAGACCACAGGCTGGTGTTTGCTTGCCTTGGAGCTCTTTGTTTGGACAGAGATGAGGATTACTTATCAACATTACCTACCTTGGAAGGGCTTCTGCTTAGAGTCAGGAATTGCCCATTGCAGAGCGGGTAAAGGACTGAAAGTCCTACTCTTTGGTCTCTTCCTCCCAACAAGGGCCACTCTGGCTTCTAAGTACTTGCCTAACCCGCTTACAAAACTCTTCCGCCTGGGGCCAGTTCTCTCCTGAGGCTCTTCTGCTCACTTCTCCATTGAGATCTTTTAACCCTTCTTTCTCAAAAGGTTTAAAGATGAATTTCCCTTGCAGGTTCCTCCATTTTATCACATGGTTTTGTAGCCTTACAGCCTCACCTTGTGCTTACAGAGAAGCTATAAGTTGTAGGGCCCCTTTGGAAAGGAAAGTAGTGCTGGGAGTAGAAGGTCAAGGTGTTCCCCTTTCCTGCCCTGTGCTGGGTCTTCCAGCTGGAGCAGGGCCTGAGATCTCCCTAATGACCTCACCTTGGGTCTTGGCCCCAGGAAAGGGGCAGACAGCCATGAATGCTTGGTGGCCGGATGGGAAGGGAGGAGCCATCCCTGAGAAGGGGTATCTTCATGCAGAAAAGCTGTTAAGGAAGAACAAAGTCTGGATTCCAGAACCAGCTCCACCCTTGACTCATAATGAGCCCTTGGATAAGTCACCTGACTTTGACTTCAACCTTGACCTCCAAGCATCTAGTTTGCCCCACCTGGCTAGTGAGACTGAGCTTTGTGAACAGCATTCCTGAAATCTGTTCACTGAGACGGGTGGGCCAATGATTGTTCCTGCTGTTCAGTTAGCTTGCTTGTGTAGAGGCCATTGAGACTGGCTGGCCCTGATAGCTTTGTGAGTTAGCACCGCTAGGAAGCTTCCTGAGCTCCTCAGGACTCTGTCAAGTAGGATTTGCCTACTCAGTCTCACTATGATTTAGAAAGTGTAGCGTCAGACAGAGTTTATGGGCCAAGTGCAGAGGTCAAAATGGCTTGAGGCGTTCTTTTTGCAGTAGCGAGCTCATTTCTCATAGTTCTGAAGGGTTAGATGGAACCCTCAGGGCAGAGACGGCATGGATAGAGTAACAGCTGTATCATTTTTGTTACTAGGCATTCTCCTGTGAAGGAGGGCGCTGTGGTTACTTTTTTCCTAATCTTTGCTACTTTACCTCATCTGCCTGTCTTGGGTATCTCTGTGAAGACCTCAGACATATGGACAGGACATGTGTTAGTCTGGATACTTCTAGAAATCTGCATGGCCCTTTAGCTCTACTTCAGGAGGATCTGCTTCATATATCCTCATTTTGCTATCCCACTCTTCCTGGACCTTTTCCTCACTAGTTTATGATGATTAAATGAGATTATGAAGTTCCTACATGAGTGCGTAAGCCTTAGTAGGTGTGTAATCATTTAGTTCTGTTTTGTTTCACTTCCTCCTAGCATGGGCCTCCTACATGACCAACTCCCCCACTCTCATTGTTATGATTGGTTTGCCAGCCCGGGGCAAAACCTACGTGTCCAAGAAACTAACACGCTACCTCAACTGGATTGGGGTGCCCACCAAAGGTAGGTGCAGGCCATTCCTTGAGAAGGGAGTGGTTAGTTCCTGGGCCCCACATGCCTCTGGGAGACTTATCCGTCCTGATCTCAAGGTTGATAGGGTGCTTCTGGCAGAAATAGCAGTTGCTTCCTCATTTACTGGATGTCCCCGTGTTTGTCTCCTCCTGGCTTGGGGCAGACTGCTCTAGTTTTGAGGGAATACCTTTGATAGGTGTATTAAGAATTAATGAGAACAGGGCTTTGCATTTTTGAAACCCTTGCACATGCATCCTGTTATCTAAACCTGGCAGTACACTCATGAAATTGAAGCTCAGGCTGCCTAAGACTTGTCCAAAGTCTTGGGAGTCAGGACCTGAGTCCAGCTCATGATGCTTAATTTAGTATTGTTCCGCCATACTGCGGTGCTTCTTGTATCCCCTCGGATGCTCCGACATTACATCAAGTGCTCCCCTTTGGCGAGGGCCATCATATTGTTGTGCTCTGAAGGATTTGGGTCTCTTCTGCAGTATTCAATCTTGGGGTATATCGGCGAGAAGCCGTCAAGTCCTACAAGTCCTATGACTTCTTTCGGCATGACAATGAGGAGGCCATGAAGATTCGCAGGTGAGTCTTTTTGAGGGCCTAACTCCAGTTCTGGACCATTGTGAGACTAGATGTGATAGAACTTTGTTTTTTCTCAGTAAATGTCTCATGGGGATTTTAAGTAGAAGTTATCTGATGAGAAGATCACACTGAACTTGCATAGGTAGAAGAACAGGACTCAGGGAGTTGCTTGTGTGATTATATGGTAAGCCTGAAGAGGGATATGATATGTGCATTGGGGTTCTACACCTCCATCCCTGGAAAGTGGGAAAGTTGAAAGATCTAGTTGGGGAAGCTAAGTAGGAAGGGTGTGAGTCCTGTGGCAACCCAACTGTGTTTGTCTCTGGCCGTGTCTGAGCTTAGCCCTTACTGCTGCTGTCCTTTGCTCTCGTGGCAGACAGTGTGCTCTGGTGGCCCTGGAAGATGTTAAGGCATATCTCACTGAGGAGAACGGGCAGATCGCAGTAAGCCTTACCTGCTTCCTCCCCTTTTCGGTCTCCACCCCTTCTCCTCCATTTGGGTCTGCCTTGGTGGGGTTCCATTTCTCTGTCCCCATCCATTTGCCCTGTGTACTTTCTGCCCAGGTGTTTGATGCCACCAACACCACCCGGGAGAGGAGGGACATGATTTTGGACTTCGCCACGCAGAATTCCTTCAAGGTAGGCTCTAACTCCAAACGGGAGAAAAAGGAATGAGTGGAGGTGGGGAGTTAGGATGGGATTTGAATATATTTGATATGGGCGAGGACAGGATAGGATATCTGATTCTCTGCTCCTGGGTGCACCCCTGATCCTGGAGTGTGTTCTTTCAGATCCTTTCTCAGACCTTTAGTCTGTCTGTTTGAGACCCAGGGGGATGTGGTAAGAGCTGTTTTTTAAATGAGAAGGCCTTGCAGGCTCCTCTTGTGAAAAAAGTCCCGAGAGATGTGCTGGCTGGGCGGGGTGGGGAGCCTGTGCTCCTGATGAACCATCCAGCATTTCTGATGGATTTATCGCTGCTTTCTTTCCACGGCCAGGTATTCTTTGTGGAATCTGTCTGTGATGATCCTGATGTCATTGCTGCCAATATTCTGGTGGGTGATGCTCCATCATATCACCTCCTTCTTGTCTTTTGTGCCGTGTGTGTGTGTGTGTTCTGGATAATGAGAGATGAGGAGATATATTTAATATCACAGATCTTTTCTATGTGCCAGAGCACCATTTTGTGCTTTTAAACTCTTCCCTTGGAACAAGAAACCGAGGCTTTGAGGAATAAAGTAAGAATTAGCTGCCGAATTAAGACCGAGACATAGTCTATGGGATCCTGGCCTTGTCTAGGTGCTGAGACCTATATATGACCCTAGATCAGGTTCTTCTTTGTCCGCCACCTCACAGGAAGGCCATCTGCCCAGCCATTGTCCAGTACTCTGCTCAGTGTTCTGTGCACTGAGCTCCTCATACCCTGTGGGGTCCTGGCGGGTGCCCATGCGATGGGCCCTGCTGTGCCAAGCAGACATCTGCATGTGGCCTCACAGAGATGTTCAGCATGTTGGAACTGGGGTCATCTGAGGAAGAGACGCCCAGGCCCAAGTCAGGCACTGGGCTACATTCCCTGTTCTGAGTGGTGGGGGAAAATCGGGCCCATTCTTTTTTCCCAGGAAAGCAGAGAAAGGGATTCGGGCCCAGGAGCCGTGTCAGCTGTGTGACCGCCTCTGTCGCTCCGCCAAGGGCATGCACATGACTCCGTGATTGTCTTTCCCTTCTTGGTTGCCAGGGTCACGGGACAGGGGAGGGGTGCTCATTGAATGGGCAGTGCCAGTGCTCCAGTGGAAAGCCACTTTTGTGGACCTCTCTTTTGGTTTTGGTAGTGGCTGTCTGTGTAGGGCTGTTAAGGGAAGCCCTCTGACCTCTTACCGTGCCTGTGGTTTCAGGAGGTGAAGGTGTCGAGCCCTGACTACCCTGAAAGGAACAGGGAGAATGTGATGGAGGACTTCCTGAAGAGAATCGAGTGCTACAAAGTTACCTACCGACCCCTGGACCCTGACAACTATGACAAGTAAGGTTTAAGGCCGTGATTGGAAGGGGTGAGGCAGGACTCTCACCTGGGACAAGAGCCATTCTCCTCTGTCCTTAACGTCCTCTGGTAATCTAGATCTGTGCTGTTTGTAGTATTCCAAGGAGACAAGGTATGGATCTGTGGCTTTTATGTGCATCGCACCTTACACTTAAACACCAAAATGTTTATCATCAGGTTTCCACTCTATTCTCTAGCACAAAAATTTTCTATCTCAGCATTAACATTCTGAACTGGATAATTCTGTAGTATAGGACCGTCCTGTGCATTGTAGGATATTTAGCAGTGTCTCTGGTGTCTGCCTACCAAATGCCAGTAATGCCTCCATGTTGTAACAACCAAAAATGTTTTCAGATATTACCACATGACCACTCTGGGTGGCGGGTAGAATCAGCCTCAGACAAGAACCATTGCCCCAGACCAGTAGTTTGGAACAGGATGTTGTAGGATGCCCTGCGAGATCTCATCAGTTTGGGGTCAATTTTTAAAGTTGTATATACATAGATATAGGTGTATATGTATAAGATGAAAAACATCTGGAAAAATGTGTGTTGAGCACAGTGTGTGTGAGCACAGATTTGTACTTCTGGTACTAGGGTGATGTATGATTTGCATCATTCTACCTTTTTTTCTGGTGTTTTTTGGGGCGGGAATAAGGTGTTACTTTTATATTAAGAAAAAATCCTACCATGGCCACAAAACAGATGGCTTCCAGAAGTGCCTTTAAGAGGCACGATTAGGCGTGTGTAGGGAGTGGGTTGTGTCTGGTCTGTGGTCCTGCTGTCTTCCCTCCTTCATTGCTGCTGATGCCGTGTTCGGTCCAGGTCTTGAGCACCTCGGAGGGGGCCTGTGCTTCTCATCAAATTTGGGGCTTAGGAAAACCTTTGTGTCATCTAATCCAGATGGACTGATGGGAAGCCTGCTTAGCTTGTTTATCTACATTACAGGGCACTGTGTGGGCACTGAGGAAATGGTGTGAACCGACTAGAAGTTCAGGAAATTGTACATCATCTTGGTTTTGAGAAATAATCCATCTCTCACTGTTTGGTTATGTAAATATGGGGATGACAGGGTGGAGGAAGGAGGGAGAGTTGCTGCAGGCCTTTAAGTCTCTTTGGAAATCCTTTCTCCCTACGCTTAGTCTCAGATTTCCTTACCCTGGAATTTTTTTTTCCCTGCCCTGTCCTAGGGATCTTTCTTTCATCAAAGTAATAAATGTGGGTCAGCGGTTTTTAGTTAACAGAGTCCAAGACTACATCCAGAGCAAGATAGTCTACTACCTCATGAATATCCACGTTCACCCTCGCACCATTTACCTTTGCCGCCATGGAGAGAGTGAGTTCAATCTCTTGGGGAAGATAGGGGGTGACTCTGGCCTCTCCCCACATGGAAAGCAGGTGAGCAGTTAGCCAGCAGGCTGGATCTCCTTGGCTTAGTGGTAGAAGGGCACGAGGGAGGTCATCTATTTTATCCCCTTCTTCTTAAGTCCCACTGGGGCTTAGGCTATGGTTGCAGATAGGCAAGCGCTAAAGATATTTTCTTGCTCACTGCTTCTAGCTCTGTTTTAAAATGTGGATAACTTGGAAACATCTTTGCTGTGATCATCCAGCCGTCAGATATTTACCGGACACAGCTCGTGTTCCTAGCGTAGTACAGGGTGCTCTAGTTCCTGTTCCTCTTGGGTCTATATTTTCATCATGGCTAAACAGATTTTGCCCATTATAGGCTGAGGTAGCTCTGTGTGCACACGTGTGTGTGCGTGTGTGTATTATTACTGGGTTTTTCTTTTTTTAATTTTTATTTTCAAACCCCAGTTTGCCCAGGCTCTAAGGAAGTTTCTGGAGGAACAGGAGATAGCAGACCTCAAAGTATGGACAAGCCAGTTGAAGAGGACGATCCAGACTGCTGAGTCTCTTGGCGTGACCTACGAGCAGTGGAAGATTCTGAATGAGATTGACGCTGTGAGTAGGAGTCTCGGATTCAGGCAGAAACTTTTAGAAGTCATGAATTGGGCAGTTTTATCCAGAAAAGACTAGAACCACCTCGGAGGAAGCCAAACCTGTAGTCATTTTGGGAGTTGAAGGAAGAAGTGGAGATAGTTGTACCCTGAGCTAGGACTTCCTGCCTGCTTTAAATAGCTGTGCCAGCGGTGGGACCCAAATCAAGTTTTGACCCAGCCTCTCTGGCACCTGGGGAGAATGGGGCCAACAAGGACTTATCTTGTTCTTTTGTGTATTTTCCTTACGGGAAAAATAAATTGCTAACTACTCAGTTCTTTAATTTCTGCTCAAATCATTTGGCCAGCTGCTCTGGAAAAGACCTGCTACAGATTTTCCTTTCTATCCCCGACCACAAAGTAGACATTTCTTTTTCCTTTCTTCTTCTCGGCCCCTTTATTGCTCCTGCAATGTCTCCACTTGTTTCAGTTTCCCTTTGTCACTGATTCCTGCTGCTTTTGTCCTGTTGATTCGTCTTGACCTTGAAGTCCTCCACAGTGGTAGGAGAAAGAGGCAGCAGCGTCAGTTAGAAAAGCTGCCTCCTCTCTGCAGCGGCTGTCGCCCTGCAACACCCCGTGGCACCCTAGTCATGGTTATTCACAGTGCGCAAAGGGACCTGGCATAAGGCCTGGAGTGTAGTAAGACCCGAGTATTCTTCGTCCTCCTTTGGCTGGGTCAAGGGGGGCCAGTCTACCTCCTGAAGCCGATGTGGCTCCTTGCAGGGCGTGTGTGAGGAGATGACGTACGCAGAGATCGAGAAGCAGTATCCGGAGGAGTTTGCACTTCGAGATCAAGACAAGTATCTGTATCGCTATCCTGGTGGGGAGGTGAGCTTCCCTTCATATGAGTAACTGTCTGCTGCTCTGCTGGGCGGGGGCTCGCTTTAATATGATGGAGTGATGCGATTCTGGGGCTGGGTGTGGAAAGGGTGGTCTAGGTGACATTTATCTTCCACCTTTGGATCATGGCGTGTTTACTTCAGCTTAGGCGGTCAACTTGGATAGTATTTATTTGTCAGCCTCTCTCAGGAAAAGGGACACAAGATACCCTGTGTGTTGAGAATGTCATAGGATTAATGTGATCTTTTTTTACTACTATTTTCCATTCTACTTCCTCTGTCCCATCCTCACCCAAGCAGATATCATAGGTTCCCCACAACTGCTCTAGGATGTTCAAGGCAAAAGTAAATAAAACAGAATGGCAGAGGTCCAGGAAGCTTTGAGACATCTCTTACTGCCTTATACTCTATTAATCTGTCAGAAAAACAAATACCTTGCAAAACAAAAACAGTATAAGTTGAATTCAGACTTCCTTTTCTTGACTTGTGGTTTTCTTGGTCCTGAAATCTGAGTATTCTTAGGATCCCACAGCTGGGGCAGTTGGTAGGCGACACAGAGTCGCTGAGCCTCCAGGAGGAAAGCCAGCTGGGGAAGAAGAAGCGGCCTCTTGACTGTGGGACCCAGCCACCTCCTTGGCTGCCAGCTTGTGCCTGGCCCCCTACCAGCCTGCCCCACTTCCCCCCACAGTCGTACCAGGACCTCGTACAGCGCCTGGAGCCTGTCATCATGGAGCTGGAACGGCAGGGCAACGTCCTCGTCATCTCCCACCAAGCTGTCATGCGCTGCCTTCTGGCCTACTTCTTGGATAAGGGTGCAGGTGCCACTCGAGGGAAGGGCTGGGGACGTGTGCGTGGGAGAGGGCTGGACTCATTGTGGCAGTATGAGTTCTGGCAGCTGGACCACCTCCTCTTCTGCTCAAGTTAATTAAATTCCTCAGCTGCAGCCTTTAGGGCAACTACTTGCGAACTCACTGTGCTGCTATAAAAGCCCCCGCAGAGGGGCTGCTTGATCCTGCTGGCTAAAGGGACAGCCTTGAGCTGACACTCCCGATAGCATCAGCAAAGTGGAGCTGAATAGTCCCAGCCGGTCAGGCTGACTACGAGGAGGGGGACTTCTAAGAATCATCTTCCTCCTTTGGACTGGGGGTGGGGCAGCCATTGCCCAGTAAGGGCAATAAGGAAGTATACTACTGCCTTCTCCCTTCCTCCGCTTTCCCATCTCCCTAAGCTGCCAGAAGCCTGCAGAAGGAATGGTCTTTGGTTACTCAAGGTGGGCTGCAGTCTTCCCTCCCCTGGGCCCTGGCACTTCTTCCTGTTTCACCTTGAGGAAGGATCTATGATGGCTTTTTTCCTTCCTTCCCACTCAGTAGCTTGGTAACTGTCTGGGGCTCAGGGGAGGAGCTGTGCAACTCTAGATGGTAGCCCAGGTAAAGAAAGCCCTTATAAGTACCTTAGGCTCTCTACTGCCAGGTTGATTGTACTCCATAACCCTCAGACACTTCCTTCACCTGGTCCTTCTCTTGCAGATGAGCTACCGTACTTGAGGTGCCCTCTGCATACCATCTTCAAACTAACTCCTGTGGCCTATGGTAACTATGCACTCCAGGGTTGCCAGGAGGTGGGGGCAGAGGAAGGTCAGAATATGAGAGTTTTCTGGAAGTTTGGCTTCATAAGCCCTGGAAACTAGGGACTTGCCAGTATGTCTTGCACTTTTAAAGAGATGCGTGTGTGCGTGTGCATATTTGGGAGTACATACACACCTTGATGGTAGGCCTTCCCATACTGAAACTGAGGATTCTTTTCTATGCGCTTTTTACTGATTACTTCTCTTTCTCCTATTTTCTAAGGTTGCAAAGTGGAAACAATTAGCCTCAACGTGGAGGCGGTGAACACACACCGCGACAAGCCAACTGTAAGTGTTTGCCGACAGACCAACCTGCCGGCTTCCTGTCGCCCCGAGTCTGTGAACCTCTGGCATCAGGAGACTGAGGTTTCCTTTATGTACAAGAGGAAAACAGATCCAAAACTCAAGGCCTCTGTTGGCAGCTTACCTCTAAAAGGAAAAGATGGGAGAATTACTCATTTTTTAAATTCGTACCTCGTTTATGAATCTTAACCTTGATAGTTGGCTCCTGGAAATTGAGTTAAACATGGGCAGTGGTTGGCAGAAGTGAAATACAAATCTCCTTCCACCCCCGAGATCTAGAGGAGCCCACAGGGTGGGTTGGTTCCTTGGTCTGTCCCTGGTCCTCCTAAGTGAAGCCCTTCTTTATTGGGCCCCTTTTCTGCTCTGGGATGTGATATTCAGGGAGCTTCTACTAACCCTGTTCGTCCCTTGGGGTAAGGAGGTCAGGCCATGTCCTGTGTGAAGCCCCTTGTGGAGAGTAGGAGGAAACTGTTGTGGTTACAAGCATGATTTAATCTTAATGAGAGAGCTCTTGGCATGGCTTTCATGTGTGTGGTGTCCCTCATTTCCAATCAGAACAACTTTCCCAAGAACCAAACCCCTGTAAGGATGAGAAGGAACAGCTTTACGCCTCTGTCCAGTTCGAATACAATAAGGCGTCCGAGAAATTACAGTGTTGGGAGCCGGCCCCACAAGCCCCTCAGCCCTCTCCGAGCCCTGGACATGCAAGATGGGGCCGACCAGCCGAAGACCCAAGTCAGCATCCCGGTGGTGTAACCATGTGTGTCCCTCCAGCCCTGGCCTCCTGTCCTTGCTACTAATCACCAAGGAGTCATTTAACTTCCGCCACACCCCTACCCTCAGCAACTTACCATTAACCTTAATACAGCGTGTGAGGTGCTTGTGTGCGTGGACCAACTAGGTATTCTCCACTCTGAAATATTTCCTCACCTGGAGGCAAGAGGGCCGCCAGCTGGGTCTTTTAGGACAGGTGCCCAAACAGGGCAGGCTGGAGGAGGAGGGACAGGATATGTACTCCCTTCACAGACTTGGTTCTCTGTTCCCTGTTGTCTAAACTCGCTAATACCTGGTTTTTGGTGAAGTGGGGCATGGCGATAAATGGGGGGAGACACACATGCCCATGGGTCCTTCACTTTTGTCTCTTTAATGTGTGTTTTACTTACATGCCTTACTTTGACTCTCTCCCTCTTCCGTCTTGCCTTTGCTTTGTCCTGTGTGACGCTTGGCACTGAGGTATCTAAGAAGCAAAGGGGCTTTGGTGGGGAGAAGTCCAGGCCGCACTGATGCTTTCTGCAGTGGGCCTATGTGGATCTCGCCAGGGGAATCTTTCCCTTCCCTTCACCCTTCCTCCCCAGCCAGGTCCTGCAAGGCTCAGCCCAGAGTACAGAACATCCACAGAATGCTCTGGAGCTTGCGAGTGGACCAAGGGTGAGAGTTCTTGCCTCTTTTCGTGAGAAACAAGCCTGACTTTTTATACCTTGGGGCCCGCTGGCTCTGAGGATGGGGGAAATGCCTTGGTTTACATTTTGAACTTGAAGGGCTGCGTGTGGAGTGCTCTTTGGCTGCCAGTGAAGTAGGTGGTTTCTAGTTTCGCAGGGCTCTCTGTTCAGAGTTAGATCTTTTACCCACAGCTTGGTCCTTTGCCAAGTTTTCTGCCAAAGCCTACGACATCAGGGGCTGTTGAGAAGGACAGAAGTAGATTTAGGAAGCACCACTGATTCTTGAATACCCCGAGATAACAGGTAGAGCGGAGTTCACGAAATCTGGTCATTACTTTCCAGAGATTTTCAGCACACTCTCTTAATTATTTTACATGGCAAGTGTTTTTTCTCCAAATATGGCAAACCTTTAATGAATTTAATCTCTATCGTTGGGCTATTCTTTGTTAATAAGGAGGAACAGTCTCATCGTAGTGTCCTGAGGAGTCCTGTGGAGTCCAGCTTCATATTTATCTATTCACTTCTCAACTCATTTCCTTTGTAGGGTTAGACAAGACTTGCGTAAAGAACGGCTTTTTAGCCCCTTGGTGGCCTGTGATGGCTTCCCCTTTCTCTCAATTTTGTATGTAAAATTTATGAGTGAACATACAGAGTTCTCATGAGATTTTTTAAAAAGATACCAGTCCCTACCTGTCAACCAGTCTTTTAGAGGCAGCTGGTGAGAGCAGGTAACTAGTTTCCAAGGATGTTTTGTTTTGCAACAGAAAACCTTTCTTCATGGTTCTCAGGAGCATTTCTTAGACTCTCCCTTAGATCTTCTGAAACATGCATGTACTGTACCAGGGTCCATCTGGGCTAGGTTGAATAGTGACTCCCAATCTCTGGTCTCCGAGTCTCGACACGTGTGTGCTTAAAAAGCTCCCTGTAACAATTCTGATTCATACTCCAGGTTAGGAACTCCACCTTAGGAAGTGGGGTGAAAAAATGCCAGAGTAGTTTCACGGACAAAGCATGGACTTTGGAATTCTGAAATTTTGGTTTTGAAACGTGTTCTCTAGAATTAGATGTTGGAGCAGATGACAGTATTAAAGCAGATAACTCCCTCAAGGGTGTGCTGCTGTGTTTTAGAGGCTTATTTTCAGTTCTGAATTCAGTAAATGTTGTCGGATAAAAGCTAGGTACTTTAAGGACCCTACTGAGAGGTACTGAGATAGAAGCTGTAGGACAGTGATGGTGTTATCACGGGCAGCTGACCTTGGCCTTGTGCTTGCCTAGATTCTTTTTGAAATTGTGTCCAAGACATATGGTAACCTGCTGTTCCTGTTAAGCCTTTGCGCAATGTCTTTAGTAGGGTCTTTGTGCAGCTTTGGACTGAATGGGGGAAGGACACATAGAAGTAGGAGTAAAGGTCCTTGCCCCAAAGAAGGTTATTTTAAGCAACAGAGCTTGCAATTTACTTGAACATTTGCAAAAGAGCAGTGCTCCAAGCCTGGAAGTCCTGACACCGCTGTGGAGTACAGAATGTTCTCTTGTCCTACCCCTATGAGACCAAGAGAGTTGGGGAGTGTCCCTCCCCATGTGTAGAATGAGATGTCGATGTGGTCTGGGAGGTACATGTAGAACTTTCAGAAGATTTTCTTGTTATGGTTTCACTTGGATGGTGGCAACTCTTGCCAAAAGGATGTTTAGTCTTCTCCTGCTGCAAGGCAAGAGCATTACAGACCTGATGAACAAGAAAGAAAACTTTGATCCAGAGACACGGGATTTAGGCTGCACCTTCTCTTAGCAAGAAGGGACTTCTCTGACCAAGCAGCATTGAGTTAGCTTGTCACAGATGCCACCATTGGAGACAAGTCACCCTATATTCATTCTGGCTCTGCAGGCTATTTTTCCTAATTCCCCCCATGCTCGTTTGCTTCCCTCGGAAGAGGAGCTGGGGTGATCTTCGTATCATCCGGGTAGGAGAAACTGGAATTTAAAAACAGCATGAGTTCAACTTCCTTCAGTTTTTAGTGCAAGATGCCTTCAGAGAAGTTTAGTCAGAAAAAGGGAAGAAAATATAGAGTGGAATAGAGCTCTTTTTCTAGATTTTAGAGAAGTCCTACTTTCCACCTTTTATTTTCTGCCCTCCTCTCTCTGTTACTTGAATATATTTTGGTAGTAGACACACATTACTCTCTTGTGTCCATCACAAATCCTAAAAGAAAGATTGGATACGGTCTGCAGAGTATCCTTTGCTGAAGCTTTAACTTTTGTTGTGGGGGAAATGGGTGAAGACTACTGGTATAAATTGTGAAAAAGAAATCATAATATATTCTGTTTTCTTTTTCTTGCCTCAAAAGTGAATGAGGAATCTGAAGCAAATTTATTAGAGAATCCTCTTCTACTTTTATCTCCAAAATTCACATTTGGATTTAGCTCTTATTATTGGTATTGTCTTTTATTTTGGTAAAGGGATATTTTTTACATGAGTTGGAAAGTAGAATAAGAAAATCTTGTAGAACGTGTTTCGTGCTGCTGTGGATCCACCCTATATCATTGTCTCTGGTTTCTGTTGTTTGCCAGGAAGTTATAATTGGGGATACACTTTATTTGTACTCTTTAGACTGAATGGTTGAATATTTTGGCAAGGATCTGGGTAATCCTCTTTGCAATCCACATTTGATCTTCAGACTTTAGCATTTGAAGAAACATAAGCAATTACTTTTTAGAAACAAGTCCATCTGGGGGCCTGCGTTCTGGGTTCACAGGGGCTCACTGGTGCTCGGGGTGGCCATAAACAAGGGAAACGTGCCCAGTTTCGGGACAGCTCTGTTTGGGTGAAGTAATCTCATGCACAGTCCCTTGTCCTGGCCAAGCCCAGAAGCCATGTTGTATTTATTGTTAAGTTTGTTAGATTCACCCAGCTTTTCTTGTATGCCTTTAGAGGCTTGTCTGTGTTTTTTTTTAACATTTTTATTTTTAAAATTTATAACTGAGTCAGGTTGCAGCATCGACTAGATTTTTGACTTTCCCTCAAGGTGACAGACATCGGAAGTGTGTCCAGGCATTGAATTTAGACTCCCAGTGTCCAGAGGACTCACTCTAGAGGGGTCTGTAAGCCGACAGTCTACTGTTTTCTCATTGTACCTAGTGATAGTATATGTGCATTATCGTAATGCTCCATCTGTCTTGTATGTCCTACAGAAAAAAGAGCTAAACACTCCACCATTTTCTTTAAGGGGAAGTTCTGTGCACTGTGATTTTTCTTGTATAGTAGCAGCCAGAGTTTTATGGTTCTAGAAAAGATGTCAGTTGTGCATCCCTTGTGTGGTGTTTTGTGAACTCAGCTAAGGGAATGTCTGCTCTGCTCGGAGCCTGAAACGCGGCCTCTACTTGACATTGTTTTATCCAGCGCCCTGCTTCAGGCGGGGCTTCACTTTCACCATCCGGTCCTGAACCGTCCATGACCTGCCCTCATCCTGTATAAGAGGTATCATTCCATTGGAGAGTGCTGCTGTTTTTATAGACTGTCACGTATTTGGCTTTTATTCCTAATCTAAGAAGTAAAAATGCAAAGGAAATCCTATATTTAAAAACTGATTTTAAGAGTGGCCAAAAGTATTCTTTACAGTAAACCTTCCACTGGATGTTCGTGACCAATATTTACCTGCTCACAGTTTTTGTACCTGAATTGCTTGTGTACATTTCTTAAAATGTTGACGTAACAAGATCAGCTCGTTGTGATATGGCGATGGTTTTTCTGTAACAGAAGCAAAGGACCGATCACAAATGGTGCCCTTTGGAGGGGACGGGAGTGTGGGTGAGCACCAGTGGTTTGAATGGAAATGGCTGGGTTGGGAAGCTTGGGAACCATGCCTAGCAGATTTCTAGGCATGCTTCTGTTGAAAGTAGGAGCATAAATCTTCAGCAGAATTCAGATTTTATCAGTCAATGATACAACAAAATATTTCACTCAGTTCTACTTACGGTGTGTATAATTGTATTTGAACTGTGTTTGGGTGCGTGTATGTGTAGATTGGGCAAATAAAATTGTTGAGTAACTTGAACCTACCAGAAGGCTTCTGGGTTTTTTGTTTTGTATTCTGGGTTGTGTTTCTCACCCTCTCCCTACCTCCAAACTCTTCCCTCATGTTTTACAGTGACTGAGACTTGGGCCGGCCAACACATTCTCAGTGTGATTGCAGTCTGTGGTGTAGGCATGGCTCTCTTCCACCACCTTCTGGGCAAGATTGGAAGGACACTATGGGAAATAGGAATTTCCTTGATCCATATGGTTGGGGCCTATACGAGAATTAAGAAAAAATTACATTTGACTGTATGGCACCATGACTCCCATTAGCTATGTGTAACTCATTATAAAGAAAAACCTTGCAAATCTTCTAGGATTTAGTGAGCTGTCACTTCTAAAATACGCCCTGCCTCTTTCTAAAGAGATCATAGCCTGTGGCACAAAATGGTACTTAACTTCTGGAGCAGGAAATAGAGGTGGAATTGTTTCACCTTTCTCACATCTTACTCCTTGTTACCCCAACAAGGACCAGGAGTTCATTAGAAATACAGACTCTCAGGCCTTATCCCAGAATAGCTGCACCATAGTCTTCATTTTAACAGGATCACCTGCCATGTGATCCACGGGCAGATATAACATTTGAGAAACACCATTCTAGGGGGAGAAATTTCTCACAAGGTAGAACATTAAATCCCAGCTTATGGGAAGAAATTGATCTCCTCTGAAGACTGATTTCAGAATGAACTGAGGTAGCCGTGTCATCAGTGGGGAGCCTCCTCAGGACCCAAGTGGCCCCTGACTTCAGTGTCACTTTCTTGGCACAGTCTTTTGGCCCATGTAGCCTGCATACTCTCTTTACCACAGGGATCCTGACCACTTCTGCTTCATATCTTGAGTCCGTAGCTTGTGGTTCAGGACTGAAGAAATGTCTGGCCCAACACGGTCACAAATTCGGCTTCTCAGGGAAAGAAGCCCATGGCTGTGCCATTAGAGTCTGCCTGGCTTCCTGGAGTCGAGGCATGTGTGCTGCCACATCACTCAGTCCTTGCATGTGTGTGGCCATCGGGGCAAGTGGACCAGAGAGTAGTGGAAGTGTCGGGGAGGGATTCTGCTCTGCTCTTCTTTGCTCGCCTTCTGGTTGTGGTATAACAGCTTTGCCTCTCTCCCTCTTTGACTTCTAGGCAGTGGATAATGTGCTGGCTGGGTATAGACGCCCTTCCCTGGCATCCCTCACATTGCACTCCTGATGATGTGGAGGCTGAGCCAGACCTCTCCGAGGGACAAGATCTCCTGGAAAGCCTGGGATGTCGGCTTCACTGAGGCTAGAACAGGAAGTTAAGCAGAGATTGCTTGTTTGGGGCACCAAAATGGGGCCTGGGAAGAACTTCACTGAATTTCTACTCCTCACGTTAATGGTAATATCAGTTACGGTGTGCCCCAAACGCGTTTAGCAGCCTGACCCAATTAGTTTGTATCACATTTGCTGGGTTTGGACTAGGTTTGCAAACATTGTGTGTAGGCATTTAACATCCTACCCGTGACTGCATCCCTGTCTGGCTATTCTTTGCCTAAAGTGCACACGCACATTTTCAATTTTGGTTTTCAAGTGAGAAAGATGAACTCCAGGAAACTTTTTTCATGCAATACAAACTAGTCTTTGCATCCACGGCAGGCAAGCAGGCTGGAGTCCAAGACATGGGTGCTGGACGTCACCTCTCGCCACATTGGGAACAAGAGAAAAATTGCCAGGTGAATGGAGGGAACCTGAGAAATTCATTCCCTGAAATGCTTCTTCTGTGATGATGGATTAGTGGTGTCTGCAGCACCCTTGTCTGGGAAAGTTTTCTCAATCCAGGCCCTGCAGGGCAGGATCTGGCTGCAAATCCCCAAAAGGACACCCAACTCTAAACTCTCCTTCTTAGCGCCTGTGTTTTCTGCCTCCTAGAGCTGAAGAAGACTGCTGTAGTTGTCCCGGATGATTGGGGCTGGAGAGAAAAGTAGGCTGCCATTTGCATTCCTTGAAGAAATAAGGGCAGCTCCTTAGGAATCAATTCCAGGGAGTCTTGGTTGCAAAACAGATAGAAGCAGCCGTGTCCCTCAGGGGGGTCTGTCCCAGCAATGTGGTCTTTGAGAACTCTGTGGCTGTGGTTTGAAAGCAGCGGTCGCTGTCGCGATCAGCCCGTCTCTCGTGTCACACTTCGCAGGAGTGGGGAGAGCCAGAGCCTCGGTGCCGTCAGCCGGCCTCCCTGCAGTTAAGCCGCTTGCTTTCCCCAGCCCAGGGATTGTCAAATGGACAAGCAGTTCTCCGCAAGTGTGATTTTAGTGTCGCTACTCCAGAGGAAGAAGTGGAACCCCCAAGGGATATCATATCTTAGAAACAAAATCTATTTTTTTAGAGAATAATACATTTTTATTTTTCAATTTTTTTCCTTTGAACTCAGACGGCCACTCACTGGGGAAAAGTCTGAGTAGCAAGAAAATAATGAAACGTAGCTTTTCTCCACTGGTTCTTTCCTACATGGATGACACAGGAGACTATCACCTGAGATGTGATGAGCTGGGCTGCGGGCAGCTCAGCGTCAGCAGCTCGGAGCTGCTTTTGTGTGCGCACAGCTGCCTTCGAAAGCCCTGCGTGGCTGTCGCGGGGGTTTCTCTCTGGCTGCTCGGAGCAGGCTCCACTGTAATGATTTTGTTCCTTCTGCACCTGTACACTGTCTTCTGACGATCAGACAATGTTTTTATTTATTTATTCTATCTGCAAGGCATTTTAAAGTCCTTGTATCAGCATCTGCATGTATTTAATCAGAATGTAATGTAATTTATATCATTAGTTTTTTTGGTAGACATCTAGGTGGCTTGAATATTTAAGTCTGATGTCCGTTCTAGTTACCTTAATTTTCTAGAATATGGATATCTGTTTTCTGTGAAAAGAGGTTAAGGCACAGTGGATTCTTTTGAAGACCTTCTTTCTCATTGACTTTTATTATAAACCAAGAGATGTATTTCTCTGGAGAAAAGTCCATCTCCTGGATAAATAAAATCATGCTAAAATACGTGAGTCACATGGATTGCTTTTGAAATAAGAGAATACTATATGAGTTATTTTCAGTTAAAAATGCAATTAATTTTAAAAATCACACCCAAAAGATAACAGTTGATACCTTATGCATTTGCAAAATCTTAATAGCATTGCCCAAAATGTGTTTGAAACTAGCTTCTTTAAAAATGATCCTCCTATTATTAGATTGCATATATAATTTCATCTACAGTAGTATTTTATCTGGTGATTACTATCTTTATCAAATTCCACTAGTGTCTTACAGGGGCATCGGTGGCAATGTTTAGTCATATATTATTGCTAGTCTAAATTTTCATTCTGTTATTTAACATATTTAATGACTATTTGTTGATTGCCCTAGCAATGGCCAAAACAGTGTTCCTGTCCTGTTTTTACGAGTCTGTTATTGGAAAGGAAAAGGTTAACAGCAGGTGAATATCCCATGAATGACCTCCACCACAACCAATATTAGATAAAAGTTATGGAAATGTGTATGACAAAGGAACTTGAAACTTTTGCCTCGGAGTCAGTATCAACAGAGATAAAATAAAATGCCCATAATAACAGCAGAGCATTTTCAATTGCTTTTGTATTCAAGGGTTTGTTTTTTTTTTTGGCAGAACAAAAATGATATATGAATTCTTCAAATTTGAGAGTAAGCAAGAGCTGGTGGTAATAAGTATTGATAAATATGTTGTGGTTTAATACTGTAGCCAGAAGAATACAACAAGTATATTATCGAGGGTGTAATTTCTAGTCACTTTTGCCAGTATTACCCAAGTCAGCCACAGGGCCATCACATATAAAAGGCTGAGGGAGTCTGGAATCATTCTCCTTGTTTTTCAGGCAGGTAATGAACACCCTTATTGAAGGGCGTCCCTCAGCACTGTTGGAATTATTGTCAAAGCCCTCCCTCAGAACAAGGCAAATGGTAAGATTCCTAATAGTGAGGATCCAAGAAATTCACACCAAACTATTTTTAAATGTAGCCAGTTAAGGTAACAAGACATCAAGATAAGAAAATGACTAGTCAGAGGGCGCACTCGCATTGTGTGATGGTTATTATTTGCCTTTGTCTTGTATCTTTAGTTATTACATTGTGTCTTTTTTTAATGTTATAAAGAAACATGTCATTTAATGACCAAGAGCCCAATTGTATTCAAAAAGTGTCATGTACAATGTTCAAAGTTACTATGGCTACCAGGCATGGTGGCACATACCCGTAATCCCAGCACTCAGGAGGCTGAGGCAGGAGGATCATCATGAGTTCGAGGCTAGCTTGAACTACACAGTGAGACCTTGTGACCCAAGTAGAGTAGTAGATTCCCCAGCCAGAAGGAGTCCTCCTTCAACTGTATCCAGCTATTACCCAGATCACAAGAACAGAAACCATTAATACATTATAAATATCAAAACTGGTTCACCACAGATGTGACATAAAACACACATATAGTGCCTTTAAAAAGAAATATTTCCTCAAACCTAAGTCAGGGCACCATTTTTAGACAGTCATCAGAAATACACTGCAGGGGAATGCTAACATTCCTCAGTGAGAACGTCAGTATCTTGTTTTTATCTTTAACCCTAATTTCGTTGTCACTATTTCAGTTATAAAAGGAAAACAGCTTGTGTTTCCCATTTTTCTCACTTTGTTTTCTTCGTGTTTGTCAGACCACCCAAAAGCACAGTGGGCCCAGAACATTCATTTTCTCCGTGGTCGTGTCTTAATCCTCTCCAGGGTTTTCATCTGGGAGTCGCTGGCAGACCCGCTGGCTTGACCTTATTGGTGAGCACCTCCCGCATGCCCCACACTCCTGTGGCAGTCTGGCAATAGCCCATCACCAAGCTTTGTAGTTTTTAGACATACTCTGCACCAGCCAGCCTACATTCACCCTGCTGAAGGCATTTAAGTCTGACAAGCTGAGGACTCTTCCAAGAGCACGATAGACACATGTTTTGCAGGTAGTTTGCGAGGGTTGCAACCTGAAGCCCATCCTGGACCTCGGGGTAGGAAACCAAGAGCTAGGCGACAATCCTCACAGCCCCTTCTCTATTGCTTTCTTTTGACACATTAAAAAAATATATAATCAAGTGGTACCTGTTTATCTGTCATTCTAAAATCCAAAAAGCTCTGAAAATGAAGTTTTCTTTTAATTCATTTGACAGTGAAACCTGCCTTGAACTATGTGAAGATATTTATAATCTATATGTCTCAATGAGTATGAATACTTTTATATTTCATGGAGAAATACTAGTAAGACAAAATTATATGCACTGTTGATCCTCTGAAGTCCTACTATCTAAAGTAAGCCATCGAAATGAATAGTCGGCAGCCATGCTGTATTTTATGTCCATATGTATGCAGAGCTAAACTAGATTTTCTTTCCCTCTTTACTCCTTTGTTGTACAAACATGGATATACTTCTGTATAAGACACTGAAGAACAGGTATTCCTCAAGAAGTAGGACAAGTGTTAAGAATTATTCAAAATTTGGAACTAGACAAAAAGATCACTGGAATAATTTTTCAGTGAATTGTGGGGCATTTCTTAGCAGCCCTCTGGGGACTATTAATTCCATAGAGGGACCCAACTTTGATTAAATTTCTATTCACTAGGTTCCCTTATAATTCTCCAAGGGTAGAGTTTAATTTGTGGCAAATGGCTGAAAATGGAAATTATTTTATCTGAGAATAATGCTAATGATTTTTGATCACAGCAAAACGAGTGAATTTCATCCATTTTGTTTCAATTAATTTTCCTCCTAGAGAAAAGCTAGTTTCAAATACTGGTGTTCTGTAGGATATTAGCTAACTTTGCATTTTTAAAAAAGTCATATCAGAAGGCTTTTGATGGACTGACAATATACATTTCCATTTTTCCAACTCTCTGAAGCAGTTCTAGCATCTTAATGGTTCCTCAGTATTGAATGAGTTGAATAAAATCTTTGACATTCATTTTATATTTATACAAGTCATGTTTTTAACCTTGAAAACTAGAGTGGGCCTTTACAATATAGTAGTTTGCATATTTAAAAAGATGATACATGAAAAAAATTCAGTATGCAATAAATAATAAATGATCAATATGGATTTGGGGGACTTTGGTAGAGTGTCCGAATCCTTTCATTTATTCCTGCATTGCTTTGATTCATTTAGCAGATGATGCTACAGTATGAGACACAGTGGAAAGGAATAATAAAAAATAATTAAATGAGATGCAAGCCCTATTCTAAAGTTGCTAACAGTTTAGAGTATAAAGCAGGAGAAAAAAAAAAAACCCTTCCTGTACCTTAAGATGTAGTAGCTGTGACCTGTGAAACAAACAAAAGAGAGATTAAAAGAAGAAAAAATCAGTTTATTCACACATGTAACTCAAATATAAGGGACAGTGAAGCGAAGTGCAAAAGAGCAGTTAGAGCTGAGGGTTTATATAGCATCTTAATAGGTGAAAGGTGAAAGAGAAAAGTACTGATGGGAAAACATGATTTTTTTTTGAAAGATAAATAGGTTTTCAGGAGAACAAACGAGATAAGAAATTTTGTAACATTTGTTAATGTGGGTATGAGTGTTTCTCTGTTTCCTTCGAGGCCATAAAACTCCCTTGAAGAAGGAATTTGGGATGGATTTTATTTGCATTCTGTCTTCTGGGAGTAGATCTGTCCGGAAGAGTTATGTCTGCCTTATTTCTCAGAGTTGCTGCTTTTAGTCAGATAAAGGAACCTCCAAGGAAGCTTTCCCCTCATACATTTGTTCAGTCACAGATGTCTTCAACTTAAAATAATCTTTATACCCAAGTGGCATATTTGGAAGTGCATAGTCTGGTCATTGTCAGAAGAAAGATATAAAGAAATCATTACAAAGTAATAATATAGGTGGGAAGAGAATAATATTTAAGGCCTTACCCTATCCTTAAATGCTTTATTAGACCTAAAATTTTGTAGTTTTATCACCGTGTTATAATTGGAGCACAGAGAACAAACTGTGCTATAATAGTCATGAACAAGATGCTGTGAAAGTCCCCAAAGCAATTTCATATGCGATGATTCCTGAGGCCAAAGCATGCCCTTCGCCTCTTTCTCCACTTATTTAGTTAACTGTGGACTCAGGTCAAACCTGCCCCAGGAAGAGCCACAGCGGGGGAGCCTGGCACAGCCCTTGTGTGTGGCACATGCTGGCACTGCAGGACTTTGGAGCTCTCTGGTTTGGGATCAGTCAGGAGCAGTTCCTTGCTGTGTATCTGGAGGCAGAGCCACATAAGGTTGGTTACCTTCTGGTGCTTTCTGTCTCAGCACTACTTATGGCCTTTGGATAGCTGACATTTGGGAGAGGAAGAGGAGGTGGCCCTGAGGAGGTGGCTCTCGGAGGTGGGTCTTACCCGGGAAAGCACCGCCGACTGGCACCCCGTCCTCTACCCCAAGGCTGGACAGAGTTGCAGAAGGTGGACTATAAACACAAGCAAATATTGACAGGAGTCAGGTCATGGAAAGACCTAGCCTACTGGGGAAGGATAAACCTGCACTTAAAAAAGGGACTGGTGCACTGGATTTGCATTCCCTGAAGCCGGGAAATTTCTGAAACCGAGTTTTAAAATTGGCACCTCTTTTACCGTCTCTTTGTGCTTTTGCACAGTCCCTACCCACACCAACTTCTTCTGTTGCAGAATTTTTGGAGGTGTTTTGTAATTTTTTCCCGTTTTCCAGGAAAGAAAATCAATGCAATCTCTTCTCTCGGAGGGTTGTGGATGTGGTTGGTCTGGTCTTAGGCAGTATTAGAGCTATTTGAATCCAAACTAGGTGCTTAGGCTGGGTTAGTTCCAGCGCGGGGCAAGTCTTTGACACGAGATGTTCTGTTGGATCGTGTGCTGTCTTGTGTTTGGGTGGCTGATTTCAGCCTCAGATGGTATGTATGCTTTCCCTAAACTCAGCGCACAGGATTCTTGCTATGGCTTTGTGGCTTATGAGTCACTGTCTTTAAATTTTAATGAGATTTACAGTTTTTGAAAGTAATTTGAAAAATCTCAAATTACTTTGCCCACTGCGCCATACTTACAAGGGACTTAGTATATATTTAGTGATGATCCTGCTCTCTGAAAAGAGTGGTTACCATTGGCTTTCCCTTCCTCTTCTGAGTGCAAAACAAGAACCAACTGCAGAATCCTGAGAGGAAGCACCTCCGCCGACCTCCAGGACTGCTGAGAAGGGCGTGTTTTCTGAGTGGATACCTTTCGGCTGAATTTGAGTGACATGCTTATTATCCTTTTGGAGCACCCATATAACTTTGAAACTCTTTGGAAAAGGAGGGACAGGGATATGTGTGGACATGGAAGAGAACGGGACTCAGAATCAATGGTCCAGCAGAAGACACGCAGGTGGGTGAGTCTGGCTTCTTTTCCATTCCAGCGCAGAGCTGTCCCGAAGTCCCCTCGGTGAAGAACAGCGTGTCTGTTGCAGAGCAGGTGGAAGAACAGATTCTGGGGACTTACTTTTGTATTGACGGCTACCACCTGGAAGGAAAGAAAACCTTTGTTTGCAATGGCTCAGAGAAGTGGGATGCCTCCGCCACTAAATGCCATTGTAAGTTGGACCTTTCTGCCTCTCTGCCCATTTTGTCATCTCACTATATTCTTTTATAGCTTCCTTCCTGTAGGCCACCTTAAAACTGTATTTTAAAAATTCCCAATGGCTAGGAATCCATTGTTAAAGCCCTGTAGAAGTGGAACTTCTCTCGGAAGGTGCAGGATTAGCTCTTGATTAGTATGAATTAGGTTGAATTAATAGCATCAATTATTTTTATAAGAAGGATTCTTTTTAGTAGAGCCAGGATCCACTCAAGGGCCTTGCTCATGCTATGCACCTGCTACATTCCTAGTCTCATAATAATGTTTTCCTATATATTAAGCCTAACTTGTTTGCCATAATTTATTTAATCTCATACTCCTTTAAAAATTCTTATGTTCAAGCCTGTACTCCTGGTACTTTGGGAGGCTGATCAGGAGGATCACGTTTGGGCCCAGTTTGGGCAATTTAGCAGCTTAATGAGACCCTATCTTCACAATTTAGGCAAAAGGGGAGGGCGTGTAGCTTAATGCAAAGGGCCTGGGTTCACTCTCCAGTGTGGCAAAAAAATTTTATTATTGAAAAAACAAACAGAAAAATAAAATTAACAGATATACTCGTCTCACAGCTTCATCAGTTATCAATGCGTAACTAATCTTGTTCCATTTGTATCTTCACCTTACTATTCTGAGATAAGAACATCAAATCATTTTATTTCACCCATCGTATAACTAGTTGATATAGGGGAAAAAATATAACTCCCAACCTGCTAGATGTCAGTTAT